>RJWM01008405.1:0-72888 GCA_004363535.1 Dasyprocta punctata | reverse complement strand
CTGACTTCTATTTTTAAATAAGCAGTCACAATGGTTACTGTGTAGCAGACAGATTATGAGGCATAATGATGGAGGAAAGGAGACTATTTTGAAGGTTCAGGCAGGAGTCCAGACAAGAAGGAATGATGGCTTATACCAATGTGGTAGCAGTGGAAACATTGGAGGAGTGACAATATTGTGTTCGGGATATGTTTTTATAGGAATATGCATGGGAATGACTGATGGACTGAGAATGAGAGATGAGAGGAAGTTATAGATGACATCAAGGAGTTCCAACCAAGCATCTGAATGAACAATGGAGTCATTCAAAGGCTTTGTGGAATGACAGTAATGAAGAGTTGACTGGTACATATTTGGATGTGTTGTATTTGACAGTTGTACTAGGCAATCGAGTGAGAATATAGTCATTAGTAGTTGGATATTTGATTCTTGAAGCTCAGGGAAAAGGAAAAACTATATATATAAATTGAGCGTTCATTCCCTAAACAAGTGACAGCATTAAAATCATAGAACTGGAGGAACTGAACTAGGAAATGCATGCAGATAAAGAACTGAAAAAAATCCAAAGATTATTTCAACGATTTATGATCTAGAGGAGCAGGAATATCCAACAAAGGAATCTAGAAAAGAAAAATCAGTAAAAGATATGATGTACAGAGGTGTGATGCAGTGAGAAGTGAGAATAGCTCATCAGGGAGTAGGACTAAATCAAGGTTACTTTAAAGAAGTCATGATTGGTGGTGGAACAAACCTGTATTCCCAGCACTTTGGGAGGCTGACGCAAGAAGGTTCCAATTCTGGGCTCTTTTGGACACTTAGTGACTTAGTGATATTTTGGCTCAAAAGAAAAATTTGTGAAAAAGCTGGGGATATAACTCAGTGTGATGACTTGGTTTCAATCTGTAGTACTGGGTTAAAATGCCAGGATTGAGCTTTATATATATTCGAGATTTTAGATTTATAAATAATTAGAAAATTACCATTCACCCCTTCTGGAGATCAAATATTACTCCTTTTTAAGGTGTGTGCATTATATACTTTGAATTTCTGAAGCCACTTGCACATATTCATAATAACAGCTTCGTGGCAAATGTTTATAAATATTATTACCCAGAGTTTAGATAAATAAAACATGTTTAACAGGTCTGCGAAAGGCCAATAGTCTACTGCTAAATTTCAACATAGGGAGCAGACCCCCTGCTTTCTGAAACCTACTTTCCTACTCTTTTAATTATAATAAAATTACAATAAAATGTGGAGAATGCTGATATAACAATTCAAAGAAAGTTCTCACTGGAACAAGCAAGGAAGGTTTTGTGGGAGATGCATTTTAACCAAAACATAAAGAAAGATTATGATTCTGGGGTAAACCTTACCATGGCATCCAGGGCCCTGGATGATTTTGTCCCAAATTTTCCTTCTCCCTGCAGCTACCATCATAGGCCATGACCAACCATGCCAAGATACTCATACTTCTACAAAATATTAGCTCTCTTAGTTTTCATAGCAACAATCATATTGCTTCCTTGTAGAGCATGTAGAGACATTCCTACCTTCAGAGCCACCTTTTCATGTATTCTTCAACACTCAGTGTAGTATTTTCTTGTATCTGCCAAAAGACCTTAGAAGCACATCCTTCCTGAGTCCATGCATTCTATCCATCCTGGGAATCTCAATCATGTTTATATCAATTTCTATTGCTAGTTTCTTGTCTTTCAGAAGAGCAGGGACTTGTCTGGCATATGATTGGTCCCACTCTGTGGTTACAGCACTGATCAGCCCTTCACCCACGGAACAGCTTATAGTATAGCAACACATAGTAAATACTCAATGGATATTTCTTCTATTATTGTTAATATTATTATCATTGCTAATGAGTGTATCTACTTTAGTTCATATTGATCCAGCTTCCTCATACTCTTACGTATACATCTGAGCTAACATTTATTTTACTTAGTTTTATCCTTTAAAGTACACTGTAAGCTTTCATAGTAAGAACTGCCATAAACTTATGACACATAAAATCTCTGTGAGCACAATGGACATTGAAAGTAATTCTCAGCCTGTGAATGATAATAATTTAGAGTCTTGCACTTCCTTCAAAAGTAAATGTTTCTTTCAACCTTTCCCCCAAAATTCAGCCAGAAAATTGAAAAGATGGCTTGTAAACGTCTTATGGTATGTATATTTCATGATATACCACCTTATCCCTGGAAAATTATTACTAAATAATTTTGTTTTTCAATTGTACAGATACTTATAAATTTGGGGACTGCAGGGTTTCAAATAATGCAAATGACATATATCAGGAAAGCAAGATACTTGCACTTTAATATGTGTGAATTCATGCAAGAAAGAGTACAGCATTGAGAGAGATGGATAGATGTCTTACAAAAAAAAGCAATAAACATACAAATCCTCCAGGAAAACTGGTGCAGTAATTCAATCACATATTGACAATATCTCTATTCCTAGATAAATGCAAAAACTTTCCAATTTATAAATAGCTTACAACTTTCCTTAGCCCTCTCTCTGCACTTTTTAAAAGCTCTTAGCTGGTAAACACACAAAAGTAAGGATTTACACGTTAAAGGTTTAACTGTCATTTTACAGTATACATTGAGGTAGTTTTACTAAATTAAAAAGTAGTATCGTGTGAGAGGAAATCATTTAGTTTGAATATAGACTATTATCAAAATTTAATTTGATCCAGAAAATTATGTGTGATGATGTTGAAATATACACATCTGCAACTTGCTTTTGAAATGACTATTTGGTATTTACTGAAATGGAATGAACTGTATTTCTGTCCTCTCTTCAATTTTGCAGAAGCACATGTAAAACACCATTGTGTTCTATTCTCTTACGTAACTTAGGGTTGTAGGTTTTGCACAATGATTTCAAGACAAAGTTAATTTAATGACTTAAATTGCCAAGCTCCTCTAAAATTGATGGGGAAAATTACACTTTCTGTATTTAGAACAATGAAAATAAAGACCAGAGAGATGCCACACACTACCTATGTTATCTTACAGACACAATCAGAAAGTTTAAAACCCTATTTGCTAAATACTCTGAAGAAAGTATTTCTATAAGTCTGGTCAGAAAGATATGAAATAATTTCTTAGCAGTACATTTTTTCTCAAAATAAGAAAGCTCCAAATGGGTGAAGTTCACTTCCTCCCTTGTCTACTTAAAAATTAACCTTTTTTAAATAACCTGATTTGTAACATACTTGTTCTTTTTCAGAGTTCAATTGTGTTCAGTACTATGGAAAGTTTTATGATTGAATATGTGTAATTATAGTATGTAGAGGTTTAAAAATAACTCAAAGGATGGAACAAAGTTTTCTAGTAGTTAATCATTAATGAAGATCTTAAATCTGTGCTTTAAATATACACAAAGCTAGTTATAATGATCTCATTAGTAACTTATTAAGGTTATCTATTTTAGTATTTGTCAAGAGGATTCAGGTAGATATAAACTCCTTAACATATTTAACAGAGGTTGTTGATCATTTACTCAGTTAAAAGACATTCCATAGCTGATTAATTGTTGTACAAATAAAAATTCAAATTGGAAGAAACACAGTATGCTTCTAGCTAAATGTAGTTCGTTCTAAAAATAAGTTTCCCTGCCTATGCTCTCTGCTGTATTTTTAGTGTTGTAATTAATTTAGCCAGAAATTATTTTAAAATGTAGAAATCAGAAAAAATGTAGAGAAAAAATTAAGCTGTGTAGATTTTTCTACCACTTGACTGAAGTAAAGTTGAACTGAAATCTTTCACAGATGCTCAAAACATGGGGAATAACAGAGAAAAATGTGCTTGTTTGTATTTGACAAAATCTGTTGCCCTAAGTTCAAACTGCAGAAAGAAAAAGAAAATTTTTTTTGAAATGACACAATTATCACAGGATATCTGTTTTCTCTTAAAAAGGGGCACTGTGATATAAGGGAAATGAAACTGAAGTTATTGATATAAATATACTTCAGGGAAAAGAACACAGTGAATGTCACATCATAAGGGAATATGGTTCAGATCCATTATTCAAGATGTGGAAGCCTTTCCACTTGAATGTCTCGTGATTCGGTGGTTCACCAAGTGGGAGAACAGGGAATAAAACTATTTTGGAAAAAGTAGAAATCCCTGTGAGTAAAGGATACATTGAAAACGGTCTGAATATTTATGATCCGCTAATTTGTTCCCTGCTTTATTTTAATCTATATTAATAAAATCGATGCTTTTACAGGGTTTTCAAATTGTAGTATCAAGCAAAATGGGAAAAACATTCAGATTTCTTGCAAAACACTTAATTTAAAATAGCAGTCTCTTTGACATTTATTGCAATTTTATCTGCAGTATACATTACCACTTCTACAATGACAAGGTGAGATTATAATAAATATTGCCACATCTGTTTGGTTTCTGAAGCCTAAGGAACCTACTTATTTCAAGTTTTTCTGAGATAGTTCTTTTCTTCCAATCCCACAAAATTCTCTCTGACTGGCAATCCTGAAAAAAACTCCTACCTGATTTTAATTCATTTCTCCCATCTCCAACCTGTTCTCTCTCTGCTACACTCAATTTTCTTTTATTTTTAAATTCTGTATTAATGATGTCCACAAGGTCATCGCTAAGAGCTCTTTAGCTTTCATATTCCCTGCCTGCTGTCAGATTTAGCAGTGCCCCAGTCTGGGGAAACTATCTCCTGCTCTTCAAAGGCGTTATGCTTCCCTCTCTCCGTGCCTTATCTTTCTTCTGGAAATTCCAGTTTCCATCAGTGTGCAAACAAACTTCTGTGAATTCTCTAGTGAAATGAAATGCTCTTTTTGATAGTTTGCCACATACTCTCATTGTGCTTCTATCAAAAGTCTTATTGTTTTGTATGGTTATTATTTCTTTGCATCTCTCTCAGTACTTTGAAAGTTCTTTCATCACCAAGTGTGCTTGTGTGATTTATAAATCTTCCATTAACAAAGTCCCTGGTATATAGCAGTGAGTACCTGAGAGAGCACAAGGGACAGATATTAGTGAACAGAAGAAATGTGTCTGACTAGAACTGCTCAAAATACCCAAAAGTTTGTGAGAAAACTTATTTCACTAGCATCTCTTTAAAATGATCAGGCTAGGTAGGGCTAGCTTTTGAAGTACTCAAAGGGACCAACTTTATCTTTGACTTCTCATTTTTGCTTCCTCTTTTAGCAGGCAAATTCCCAGTGTCCATATTGCTTTTCTTCCTTTGACCCAAAAATGTTGCCCAAGTCCTATGCTTAGGTAGCAATTGTGTATGTATCAAATCTTTTCTGATTTCTATCTCACTGAAGAATTTACCTGCCACGTTATAAAGAATGGCATAAATGACTTAGGTAATGAATTTTCAAAGATATTGTATGACTATATTAATGAAATATTTCTAGAAATCTGAGATTAGACCCAGAGGAAGAATTTTAAAATGAGGTGTGTGAACAGTTGGTTCAGACACACAAAAATTCAGAATTGGAAAACAATCAAGGATCAAGAATTGCAGACTGTGGTAATTTTATTGCTGTTCCATGACATGTTTCAATACCCTAATGTCCTCAATCCTTTGAGAAAAAGGTTAAATCTATTCTCCCATTATTTGCAAGTTTAGATTTCTAATAAGAGAAGTTTAGTAATTCTGTTGTCTTCCTACCTACTGCTTCTCCCTCCTTTCCTTTCGCTTTCTTTCTTTTCTTTTTTTCTTTTTTTGTTTGTGTTTTGTTTTTTTCTTTTTTGACTAAAACCAAATCTCTTCTATATACCTGATGTGCTAATGGAATGAAGCGGGGGAAGTAATAAAATAAACTCCTACCTAATTTTAATTCATCAGGCCTTCAGAATGCTTATACTCTAGTAAAGAAATATCTCTAAAACATAAAAGTAGACTCTGTAATTACAGTTATATTCAGTGGTATAAAGAAAACTACCAACTCCCTGTCTCTGTCCCATGTGAGTACACAGTATGAGGGTGGCTGACTGCAAGATAGAAAGAAAGTCCTCACCAGGTAATGGATCAACGGACCTCTTGTCCTTGACCTTCCAAATTAATTGAACAGTATGTCCCTGCCTTGAGGGTCAGATTCCCAGAGAAGAAATATGGGATTTTGTAATTGCAGATACTACACATCAGCTAGCTATTGATTATTTGGAATTGTTGGAGTCTAATCTGTCCAAATGTTGTGGCCAGTTTTTCAGTGTGTAGTTCAATATGGTTCTTCTAGTTACTCCAATTCACAGGTCACATAATAACCTTTGGTTTCCTCTTCTTTTCTAGCACACTTAGAATAACCATAATAATTCCAAATTCCATCTTATGTCACCTCTGGGTATAATAATTCCAAATTTAAAGTGAAGTACAAGACTATGACAGGAGACTGACATGAGGTGTTATACTCATATTTGGCTGAATTTATTGGTTACAACAAATTTGTAAATAACGCTGTCAATTCTCCTTTACCATATATGTCAGAACAGTTTCCTATTAGCTAGTAGGATATTATGACTTTTGGTATTAATACCCAGAGACAAATTGTTCCATTGAGTACATCTGAGAGACAAGTTGTTCAGTTTATCCAAACTTTCCAGCCTCCAAACCATGAGAAACAAATTCTTCTTGTTCAAGCCATCCAATTTATAGAATTTTGTTGTGGAAGTCTGTGCAGACTAATGCAGTAAATAAGTGTAGATAATGTACACCAGGTAAGCGTTAATGATACTAGAAGAACTGTTGTCAAGCAATAGACGAGAGAAAAAGGTATAAATTTTCCTCCTTTCTTGTATAGATATGGCACCTCTGGATGGTGGAAATTGCATCCATGCTTTGTTGCCATCTGAGGTTGGAGAAAAGGAAGGCCTGGACATAGACAAAGCAACCAGTAACCTAACAAATAGCTCCTATCCCAAATCATTACAAATTATAATAACTTCAAAATCATTAGGTCCAATACATCTATTACTAGCAATCCAAAAAAGGTGTTTTGAAAATTTTTATCTGGATAATAAAGACAGTATTTAAAAAATTAAAGTCACCACAAATACTGTCATCTGAATCTCTTCACTATTAATATATGGGTTACTTGCATATACTATGTATATGTATATGTTCACACACATACATCAGCAATATATATTTTATTATCATTGAAAATATACAGTATATTCAATCATATTCTCATTTGTTTTACTTAAAATTATATCATATGTACTCAGTCAAACCATTAAAATTTCTTCAAAAGCATCTTCTGTAATAATTACATAATATTCTTAATATGGTGCCAGGGATTTTAGCTCAGTTGTGCCAGTGCCTGCCTGGTCATGAGTTTGATTCTCAGTAACAAAAAAAAAAAAAAAAAAAAAAAAAAAAAAAAAAAAAAAAAAAAAAAAAAAAAAAAAAAAAAAACACCTTAACATGCTTAGAATATTAAAAAATTCTAAAGTTATCTTTAGGCACTTGAAGTTCTAGACTTTAGAGTAAGAGGAGAGCCAACCAGCACTGTTATCAAAAATATTCTTCTTGAGAGCCTTAGTCTATTTTGTGGGGCTATAACAGAACACCATAGCCAAACTAATTAGCAATGAACAAATATTTATTGGCTCACAGTTCTGAAAGGAAGAAATTCCAAAATCAAATCCAAAACATTTGGTGAGACCTTTCTTGCTCCATCAAAACATGGAAGAAGGCATAATATGCAAAGAGGGAAAGAGAGTACACTAAAGTATCTACTAACCAACTCCTGTGATAATGACCCCACGCTTGAGATCATGGCATTGGTCAGTTCAAGCGATAAGAGCCTTTATGATCTATATACCTCTTAAAGGTTCCACCTACCCGTACCTTCACAATGGCAATTAAATTTCAACATAAGTCTTGAAAGGAACCAACATTTAAAATCGTGTCGGTCCTCCATTTGTTGTGACTTTTGCTCAGCCATGAATTTTGAGCCTCACTGACAGCAAGCAGGAGCCCTGTGCTCAGCCGAGTGAAGAGACGGAAAGGCCGCATGATTCACTGCCACATGCTACTCTGTCTCCCTTGACTTTCATGTTTCTCCTCCACTGTGATCCTCTAAAGAATCCTGTAAACACTTGACCAAATTTCAAATGTTAATTGAAGGTGATTCAGAAGAAAAGGATTTTGCTGTGATCTTAAATAAGATATTGTCTTGCTGACAGCAGAGCTATTGTCCTATGGTTTAGGAGAAATCACACTGCTGAAAAGATACCACTTGATCTTTTGGGCTAGCATGGACTTGTGATGTGGAATTCTAATTCTATACTTCCTCAAACTGACAGACACTATATAACATCTTAAGATTATCCTCACCAAAATTAAGAATGATCCAGAATAATAATTCATTTCAAACTACAACTTCAGGTTTCCTTGAAGGTCAATCCCAGCTCAAAGTGAGGGGGAAAATGTGCTCCCCAAACCCACACTCCTCTTTGTAGTTAGCAGTTGGGCTAAGATGCTGAGCTCTTCGAGAACTTTCTGCTGTGAGACAGATAAATTGCCCTGACTGACAAAAGACCATTATTTCTTATTTGTTTACTAAAGAGAGGGAAAAACTGATGAGTTTTCATTCATTTAAAATGCATAAAATATGAAGAAAATGGCAAATCTCTAGAGGTCGTATGAGAAGGAAGGTGTCACAGAGTATTGGGCTGAACTACATAAAGACAAAGATCCACAGTAATATCATGTTTTGGGGAATTAGGTGGCACACCTTTTTCCAGGGTGCAGAGTGTCTTCTAACAACTTTTAAAAGACAGAAACACGACTGTGCTGTTTTTCTTTTTGCAGCTAGTGTTCTCCCTTGACATGATTACCCAACTGAATGCTACACTGAGGGACATCCAATAACACCTTCCTGAACTCAGTGGAATCATCCACAAAAATTCTGTAACACAGCATTTCTCCGAAGTTCTTATCATATTACAAATATTATAAACTAATGCTCATGAAACTTAAATTAAGTTTCTTTATCTCTGAATATCTCCACATTTTAATCTAAAATACAGTAATCAGCAAGTACTATTTGTCTACATTCATATGCCTCTAAAAATAAATTCTGCTTCTGTCACAATACATTACCTTTCTCAATAAAAATATTGAAAGATTCATCTGATGTGGAATATTTAATTTTTAAAATTCTGAGCCTAGAATTAAGTATTACACTATAATAAATGAATGCTTTTTTGGGAAAATGATCAAGTAAGTGTAGAATACTAAAATGTTTTGACTTATGAGTAGATGGTTTACATTTTTTAAATTGAGCATCTTAGTAGATCTGGAACAACTAAAAAATTCTTTTTAAAAGTTTAATGAGAAAGATTAAAAGATCATGTTTTTCTCCTGCCCAGTAATAACATAAAAACCATAATAAGCCTGTTGTGGTGGTGTGTGCCTGTAATCCCAGCACAGTGAGAAACTGAAGCAACAGGATCACAAATTTAAGCACAGACTGGGTAACTCGAGAATTTAGCAAGACTCTGTTTTAAAAAAGGCTCAAGAAATATCTTGCTGTGAGGGCCCAGGGAGTGAATCACCACTAATGCACAAGCACACAAACTCAATCAAATGACAAACAGAGAGAATCCAACAAACTACACATTATATAGAGAAAAATAAGTACGAAGCTTGTTTGTACATCATAATGACACAAATTCTGCCACAGTCAAATCCCCAGATGTGAGACTAGCAAAGAGAATTCTATTCTTAAAGCAATTTTGTAGGATATATTACATCTGGATGCTATGTAAACTCTAATTCTATCATTTATCCTTTAAACATACATTTATAAGCAAGTCTAGCATATATCATGTTCTGTTCTATACACTGAGTACTGAGTACACAATAAACAGTAAATACTGTACAGATACTCTCAGGTACTCCTCACAGCTGAGAAAATAATGAAATTAGTCAATATAATTATAATAGGAAAACATGGATCTTTACACTGGGGCTTAGCAAAGGTATCTCTAAGAAATGACATTTGAACTGAAATATACAGTGCAAAAAGTGCCCATAATGCAATGATATGAATATACAGAATAAAACAACAGTCATGTAAAGGACCTGCAACCATAATCTTGAGAACTTATAAAACAGCAAATACCTGCGAGGCAAGTGTGATGAATAAGAGTGAGAATGGTATGTAGTAATTTGTAATTAGGACTCCCAGGATCTAATAATGGTAGTGTCCAAGGATAAAAGGGATAGAGAAAAAGTGAAGGGATTTTTCTAAGAAAATATGAAACAAAATATAGCTGAAAACTATAGTTTTAATCTATCCCATAATTAGATCTTTGACACATGCAGGAGAGTGATGTTGTCTGCAAGTGAAAACATTTTTAGGTCCAGAGGTCACAGCATGTTTGTGTGTCACCTTTGCCTTGATCAAGAAATTTCTGATGTGTTAATAAATATAAAGCACTGAGGTTATAGCTATTAGATCGGGAACAAGTCCTGGTTTAATTGTAAATTAACAGTGTGGTATTGGATTGTACTCAATTGTTCTGTTTCAGCCTAGTTTTTCATTTCCAAAACAGGACAATAGTTATGAAAGTCAACTGATGTTTTGGAAGCCTAAGTCAGATTCAGTGACTGAAAAATTTCTCACCATCTAAAATTTCAAATATTTAAGATGTGTCATACATGTTTGTCTTATTTTAGTGAAACAAATAGAATAAACAATGTTTCAAAGAATCATTGTATTTTTTAGACAAAATTTATGAACTGAGAAATTTACCATTGAAGTATTGAAAATCAGAATTGCAAATCATAGTCTAACTAAACAAAAGTAGCTGGGTCATAAGCTAGAACTTTCTGTTGTTTCAGCCTTATTTCTTGCTGTCATAGCATTGATCTAATTTCGTCTTTAACTATTATTTTAATAAATGACAGGTAAATTTTAATTTTTATTTTAAAAACAAACAAGACAAAGCTATAAATAGTACAGAATTTTTAAAAAGCAGGAAATGAACAGTACTTAATATATTGCATATTAGAATATATTGCATGTCTTAGAAGTAATTGTTCAAATTATAAGATTTAGGTATGAAAACAATGATCAATCAGATAATGAAAGCACAAACTGTTCTTTTTGTTGAACTAACAGAGATTAGTGATTTAGTTATCTATCTTGTATATGTACACGCACACACACACATATATATATATACTTATATACATACAATCTTTTCCCTTTATCCTTTTCTCCTTTCCCCTATCCTAGTTGTTCTTTCCTTTTGAGCACTTTCTTCCCTTTCATTTTCACAATATCTATTGTATATTTGGATCTTATTACTCCTTCAGTTTTTTTTTTTACACTAGGGAAACAATGCAGTATTTACACATGCGAATTTGATTTATTTCACTTATGAATATGGTGTCCATTTACCTATTAAAGCCTCAAGTTTATCCTTCTTTGTGCCTGAATAATACTCTGCTGTACAAAAATACCACATCTTTTTTATCCATTCTGCAGTTGATGGGCACTGGGTTGTTTCCAAGATTTAGTTGTTACAAATTGTGCTGCTATAAACATGGGTGTACATATATCACTGTGGCATGATGTTTTCACTTCTTCTGGGAAAATACCCACAAGGAGAATATCTGGATGGAATGGGACCCTCAATCCTAGTTTTCTGAGAAGTCTCTGCACTGATTTCCACAGTGCTTGTATCAGTCTGCACTCACACCAACAGTGGAAAAGGGTTCCTTTTACCCACAGCCCCACCAAGATTTGTTACCAGTTGATTTCTTGATGGCAGTCATTCATTCTAGAGTGAGATGGAGTCTCCATGTTGTTGTAATTTGCATTTCTTGAATGACCAGTGATGTTGAACATTTCTTCATGTATTTATTTGCCATTTAATGACTAGTAGATTTTATCATGGTCATTTTCATGTTTTATTGGGACTTTACATACAAAAAATTTGATCACTAAATGAAGGAGGTGAGTTTTAAACTCTCTGTGATGTGTATTATATGGTTTGTTGTTATTGGTCATAATCATGATACCCAATTTTATAAACTATTTTGTTAGGATCTATAAAAAGGAAAATATAGATTTGTAATCCACATCTATTAAGCCAAGTTGGTCAATGGCAAAGAGAAATGCATTGACTTAGAAAAAAATACTATTTTTCATATCATGTTTCATTCTTAATCACCATAGATGAAGTAGGTTTTCATCATTATAAGATTGATCCCTACTATATTTTCTTAAGTGTAATTGCTTTATTGGTTCAACACTTTAAACAATCAAAAATGGTGGCGACACAAGCTTAGAAACCTCACAACATTGTAGTAGCAGAAGATTCTAACTGTGGAATTATTAAAATTGCGAAGTATTTGTTTTTAGGTTTATGGAAATCATTACCCATCATCTCATCCGTATTACATTTGTTTCTGAATACAGATTAACATATTTCCCAAGCTTTTTTTTCTATATTGTAATCACAGTGAGGAAATGGTATTTCAAACCTCAGATAAAAGCCTTAAGAGTGATTTCATGAGACAGAATTTTATCTAGGTTTCAAAAAACCCTAATAATAGCATTTACAATTCTCCTATGCAATTTCTCCTTTCTTGTTACCTTAGGAATATGGAAAACACGTTTCTGGTTTAAAAAGCAGAAAGCAAAATATCTTCAGTTTAATCTGAGTATTAGGAAAAGGATCACAAATCCTGCTATAGTATTTTGTATTTAAGCTAGTTTCTGTAAAGGCTCCTGACATGCCCCTGGGGAGCTAAATATTGACAAGCATGCTTTGGCAATCAAGATAAAGCTTGTTGAATTAACACAGCTCAAGTCTTGCATTGACACTATAACCTAAGACTGAGAACCCTTATCTTACCCCATTTATTTTGGCTTTATAGGTGATACTGTACACTTGAATTCAGAATTTCTACTGTATCTTAAATTCTATGACTGGATTAATTTGATTTGATAATATACTAGTCCTTATCATGTTCACAGTGGAAATTATAAATGAAGTGTACCATTTATTGTTTTCTCTCCCAGCATGGATCCAGACTGAAACTGACTATATACCTAAGTGTGATACGATCTTTTAAGAAAATGTCCTATAATTTCCACCTCCTGAAAAGGGAAAAAAAATAAGAGTGATATTGTACTTTATGTATCTTTCAGAAGTATCTCAAATTGATCGTTTGGACACTTCTAGTAAAAGTTGAGACAAAATATAAACCATAAAGGAAATATTAATTTATTTTCATCATGACTGTAGAAACTGAAGTGGCAATCTTCTGATGACAATATTTATAAAACTTTTTTTTTTTTTGTACTGGGGATCGAACTCACAACCTCGCACCTGCCAGGCAGGTGCTTAACCATTGAACTAAATTCCTGGCCCTATTTTTTTGAGACAGGGTCTCATTATGCAGTTCAAGCTGGCCTTGAACTCACTATGTAGCCCAGGCTGGTCTCAAATTCACAACGATCCTCCTGCCTCAGCCTTCTGAGTGCTGGGATTAAAGGCATGCACTACCTTGCCCAGCTCAGTATTTATAAAACTTAAAATAAATTTTTCTGCACAGCATCTGCCTGGCAAGCATTAGGTCCTGAGTTTGATTTCCAGTACCAAAAAATGAATAAAATGAAATGAAATGCAATAAAATAAATTTTCTAAAATGTTATAGGAAAATACAAACTTTTTCAGTTGTTCAGGAAACAGAATGAATTTTATTAACTGTTAGGAGTAACAGTGATAAACGTGATGGTGGTAGTTAGAACTTCTATTTATTAAGATCTCATAGTGGAACACTTTACATGCAGTCTCTCATTCAACTCTTTGAGATATTTGATGTGGTCTCATTTCATATATGAGCGAAGTTGAGTTTAAGGAACATTGTTTGATCATGCCAGAGTTGAAAGTTTATTCCTATTTTATCTCCAGTAGCTATACTTACAGTCCAGGTAGTAATCAGAAATTTCTGCTGTCCTCACAGAGCTCATATGTGAAGAGGCAGGTGAGCATTACTGTTACTCAAAAAGAGCTCTGTGATAGAGGGAGCAAAGTGGAACAAACACTGTAACTGGGCCTATGGTGCACTTCAAAGGATGCAGTGATTGGTGTTGGCCCTAAAAGCTGAGGAAAAGGCAAAAAAAAAAACTTCAAGCAGTGGGAATAGCCAGAGAAATGCCACAAAAGTGTGAGTAAATGTAATGTCCTCAAGAAATTGCGAATTGTTCATTATTTTCATAGTTAATAGGCAGAGGTTGCATGAATGATGAAAAGAACATATGGAGTTTAATATCCAAAATATGTTCATCAGCAAATGATCTGCGTCTCTTCATTGTAAATTGAAGGTAGTACCAAAAATCAGACTTTAAAGAGCCATTGTCAGGGTAAATTAGATAACGTGTGCCAAATGTCTGGCCTCGCGCTTATTCTGAAGTTCAGGAACACTGTTTTATCTTCTTAAACAAATCCATATCCTTTGTTATAAAAATAATATTGTGGGACTACTTTTGGGGACTATTTCCTTTAAACAAAATAGTCACTTGGCACAATTTATCTAATTGAATTTTTCTTTCATTCTTTTCTCAAGGAATGTTTTCTGTAACTTTTTCTCCATTAGCAAGGGTCATCTGGCACTTAATTTTCTCATATGTGTGCAAGTAAATTTCTGAAAAGATTGTGTATGGGTATGATTTCAAATATGTACATGTAAAAAGTATCCACATAAGAGTAACATGTTCTTAAATTAACAGTGACTATCGCAGTGCCCAGCGCACAGAAGCAGGCATTAGTTCTTTCTTTTCTCTCCTTTCTCCTTTATATTGTAATCCCTTTCAGAATCTACTTTAACACAGAAAGAGAAGTTCAGATATTTTGCCAATGGGTTATTTGTGAAACATCTACACCACAACCTATAATCCCATGATTATTTTATAAACTATCTACTCGAGAACAGTTTTCTCTTTGTTATATAAAAACAGTAGGGTGTATTTGTCCTGACTTCCATGCCTTGTTTCAAAATGTTTCTAAAGTTTGTATTGCCTGTGATTTATTTACCTGATTTAGAACCTTTGCCAATTGATTACCTCCTCTGAGAACTTTCTGGAACTGACAACTGTGCTGCTTTGGCATTTATATACATTATATGGTGTTATTCAGTTTAGAAACTCTCCAGTGAAATGTAATTCTGTTTAGGTTTAGGAATCAATTTTTTATGTACTCAATACAAAATGAAGTTTTGCTTTGGAAAATGGAAATCATATTTTTAGTCCAACTACATGTTCAGTAAAGTATATCCTTATAACAATTCTACAAATTGCTTAAACATTTTAAATGCAGTGCAATTTCAGGAAAATTGTATAATTTTAGGATAATTCAAGTAGTCTTAATTCTATACACTTATGGTGAATTAAAATGTTCTCAAACTATACTTTTAGTAATTATTTAAATGAGGTACTCTTCAGATTAAATGACCTAGTGCCACCACATCTACTCAGAGCATGTTCATTATAGTTTTTACACACTTATTTCTATATCCTATTTCTTATGGAAATACAGAACAGTACCATGGTGTTATTAAAAGATACAGAAATGTTTAAAACTAAATATTTAGAAACTGATGTAACTAGTTATAAAACCATAATTATGTAAAGTGTTCTTTCATAACAAGAAGTCTTCACATGTGTCATCCAGTGTTTAATGTCTATAGTACTCATTAGCTATTTCTATTATTACCATCCTACAAGTAACTGCCATTCTTGAAACTGATTGATGTTTAGGAATAAAGCACATTTATTACATGTTGCCAACTTCAGAGGAGAAATCTTATAACCTGCAGTGCTTTTTGAGAAGTGATGATACCTTGTATTTCTAGAACTAATCACAGTTAAAGAAAGTAAAAGGCTGAAAACATAATATGTTTTTCTATGAAGACCTTTCACTGCGTTATATGCCATTCAACCATAAAATGATTATAGTGTTTTCTCTGCCAAGAATGACAGTGGTTAAAGAAAACCGTTTAACATATATGTGTGTAGACATGCGCATGCGTGTGTGTGTGTGTCTACACACCTGTCTAGCTATATCACTATATCAACTATTGTCTGTATCATCTCCCATGTTCATCCTGCTATCCTGCCTTGTCCAGATATGAGGGAAGGGCCTGAATCAAAAACGAACAAAAAAATCTTGCTGAATTTTAATGTAAATAAAAAGTATAGATGTTAGTATGATTGTTTTATTGTCTCAGTACTTTTTTGAACTCCTGTATATGATCTTCAATCACCATTCTTTGGAGTTATGTCCATGATGCCACCTTGACTTTATGCACTGACCTATCCTCCAGTTAAGCCACCTGACCTCATCTACAGACTCAATGTCACTGCCATATTTTGATCGAATACTTTAACCCTTTGTTTACTGATCTGTTTATCACTATAACCTCTGCCATCATCATTAAGAGATAAATATAAAATTCTCACCAGGAGCAGAGAAGAGGACAACGGGGATACAGAGGTCAGAGAATTCAGTGTAGGAAATGGAAAGGATGAACAAGTCTAACAGCCTAACTGACAATATGAGTACACATAAAATTGTGCTTTACATAGCATTCATGCTAATTGAATAGATTTTAGCTGTTCTTACCACACAACAAAATAGATAGCTATTGAAAGTATGAGTTTGACAATTTATTTCAATATCATAAACATTTTGTCATCTACATGTATTCCATACCATCATGTTATATGCCCTAAATATTCACAATAAAAATATATTTTTAAAATAAAAGTAAGTAAAAGCATTTAAAGGTGTAACTACCACGTACTAAGGGCTGTAAATTTTAAAGTTCATCATCATCATCCTTATCATCTTCATCAGAAATTTCATATGCGTATCACTATGGATCTAACAACTTCCAAAATGATTACATATTGAAAATAATATGTAACTAATATTTGTGGAACACTTCTACTATTTCACTTCGTTTAATTTTTAAAGCAACATCGTGAGACAGATGTTTTTAGCTTTATTTTTATTTATTTATTTATTTATTTTTTGCGGCACCGGGGATTGAACTCATAACCTTGCGCCTGCCAGGGCAGGCTCTTAAGCCACTGAGCCAAACTCCCGGCCCTGGTTTTTTGAGGCAGGGTCGCACTGTGTAGCTCAGGCCAGCCTTGAGCTCGCGTTGTAGCCCAAGCCGGCCTCGAACTCACAACGCTCCGCCTACCTCAGCCTCCCAAGTGCTGGGACTAAAGGCATGCGCCACCACGCCCGGCTAGCTTTATTTTTAAAGTGATTAAAATCTAACTAATAATTGCTCATCAGAATATAACAGAATTTATATCAAGGTTTTATGGTTTTAAACTCCTACATGGCTTTTCAACTTCAGTTTTTTTCCTAATAGTCAACACTGTCATTACCTCTTTAAGTCTAGACTATTATTTTTAAATAACACTTTCACAAAATCATAGTTAGCCAGTACTCTAGATGCTGTATGTGGGAAATCAGAATATAAACAATAGGCTATACTCCATATTTTTATTCTTAGTAGCTATTCTTAGTAGCTCAGCTGTTTTCCATCTAGATGGCACTGCCCCGAATCCAAATTTATTATCCTCTATAAAGCTTAAAATTATCATAGTTAATGACATTGACCTCTGAGTACTGTTCATGCCTTCCAACCTCTTACACTGCATGTCTAATTAATCACATGATTCCTTATAGCCCTCTATAAATGTGAATGAAATTTTGCCTTTTTTTCTATCTCTGTAGACTTGACTTAGCCCAAGTCTGTACTTACAGACTTAATTCTTAAATGACCTTCCACTAATCTTTTTATTTTCACTTTAATCTCCTTCTGAGCCATATGTAGGACCACTATCATTTACTAAGTCTGAAATACCATCTTTCTGGTAACTATTCTGCTCAAAATTCTCAGAGGTTCTCTCACTTCTGTGTGAAAGGATCCAAAATGCTAAATGTGACATATACAACCCTTCACAAACAAGCCCCACAGTAGCTCTTGCTGTCTTAGTTTGAGTTTTCATGGAATCAAAGCCTAAAACAAGAAACTGAGTTCTGGTGGTTGATTCTCAAATTGACTTTGGAAGGAGGCACCAGGGAGGAACATTGGACAAAGAAGAGCAGGAGCCAATTCAAGTGTATGTTAATTTTAGATCACAGTGGTGAACACTTGAGAGGTGGACAAGGTCTCAGTCAGGTAAGCATGATGTGTGAATGTAGCCAGTGTAGATGGTGGTGATGAACGGTTCACCATATCTACAGAAATTTTGCGAGGTATTTGGCACCAAACCTCCCAACCTATCTTCTCATGGGAGTCTCACTCTACCAAACAGTGGTGCAAAAAGTCCAATTTTCTTCCTGTGCCTTAGCCTCTGACATACCTTACCACATAGAATCCTTTCTTCTTGTCTGGGTGAGTATCCTAAAGTAGAAAGTGTTGAAATAAATGGCTTGTGACATGTATATGTTGAAATAAACGTTTATGTTAACACTTCGTAAGTCATGAACCATTTATTTCAACACTTTTCACTTGAAGTGCTTAAATAATAGGTTTTATACAGGGATGTGTCATCCACTGTGTTTAATGTAAAAGTGAATATGTAAATATATCTATCTATCTAATCTGGATTTTACACCCTTTGGCTGCCAAACAGCTTTGTTGCCATAGTTTCTGAGGTAACCTGAAATTAAGTTTTCTTCTGTTTCTTTTCTCAGTTGATAAGTAATATGGTGGTATATAAAGTAATTGGACATTGCTCCATTAATGGACAGTTGGTTAAATGTAACTTGTTTTTTAGATGCCTAAAAAAGTGTCAGCAAGGACTAGAATTGACAGATACATGCTTTCATAAAAACCAAACTTTACTACAAAATCTCAAGATTTTTCCTTTGTTTTTAGGATTTATAGGAACTTGTTTGCAGGTGTGTGTGTGTGCATGCATGCGTGTGTACGTGCATGTGTGTGTGTGTGCATGTGCATAGTGCAGTACTTGGAACCAGTAAGTACATAAAAATATCTTACTCAAAGCAGGTAGCGTGGGTAGCAGCATTGCTTTGGAAATCATACTTAGGTGAAATCTGAGCTTTTCCAGTTACTTTTAAAAGGACAAAATATTTAACCATTTATAGCATAAAAACTAACAACTCTTGAGGATTGTGTGAGATATAAATAAAATAATGTACCTAAAAGCCTGAAGAGGAAGCCTTGTGTGTATCAGGCTGTTTAATAAAGGATACTTCCTATTGTTGCTATTATTTCTTAGTAGGAAATGGAAATTAAGAAGAACAACTATAAAAATTGTATTTTTTGAAAATCGTTTCCGTTTTTCACAAGTTGTTTTCTTTGTTTTTGCCAAATAACACAGACTACTTGCTATTTTTATATAAACATGAAGAGCCAGGCGTGGCAGTGCATGCCTTGAATCCCAGCACTCTGGAGGCTGAGGTAGGTGCAGCATTGTGAATTGGAGACCTGCTTGGGCAACAATGCACGTGCAAGGCCGGCCTGAGGTACATAGTGTGACCCTGCCTCATAAAGCTCAGGGCTGGGAGTTTGGCTCAGTGGCTTAAGCAACTGCCTGGCAAGCATGAGGTTGTGAGTTCTATCCCCTGTATGGCAAAAAGAAAAAAAAAAAAATATATATATATGTATATGTATTATATATATAATATAAAGAATCCAAGTGTTTCATAGGAATATTTAAAAAAAAAACTTTTAAACTGTTTGGAATGAATTTAGATTTATAGAGAAGATTTTAAAATAGTAGAGAAAATTTTCATATATGATCATCCAATTTACCCTATTCTTAATTAAAAGGAGTATTTCAAGAGTTTATCAAAGAAATACTTTATAAGGAGTATTTCAAGAGTTTATCAAAGAAACACTTTAAGAAATACTTTATCAAAGAAATACTTTATAAAGAAATATATACTTTATAAGGAGTATTTCAAGAATTTATCAAAGAAATACTTTATGGTGGAAAGTGTGTCAATGCCTTTATTTAAACCATATCAGAGTAAAAAGGAGATAAATAAAAGAAAAACATCTTGATATAAAAGAATGAAGAAGACATAAGAAAGAGTCAAAAGAAGGGAGAAACTTAGAAAAACCTTAGTTTCTCAAAAAGTCTTATTATTTTCCTGTATATAATACAGCTACCTAACAAATCTAACTTTGTTGAAAGAATTAATTGATACATGAAAAGGCAAATGTTTGTTTTTGCTCTTAGGTACTAGGAAATCTTTTAAGGAATAATTAAAATCTGAGATGTAAAAAATCCTCCAGAAAGAATACAAATACTGGTGTTCATTTTCCGTTTGACATTTTCCAATGTCTATAAATGCTATCGATTTTAAATTTTAAATTATTTCACTTCTGAACACACCTTGTAGAATTATTACAGTGTCATTTGTGTGAGCTTGTAATCATTGATTGTGACATTATACTCTCCATAAATGTGCCATTGTGAATAATTAAACTTGTTAGCCTTTATTTGCCTATCATCTTTAGAATGTTAGCCCTTTTTGGCAAAAACAAATATGTTTTTTATTTCACTTTCTGCTAGATTTAGGAAATATATCTTTTTATTCTCTGAAACCATTAACTGCTTTGGCATTTTCAAATTTCAGATTTCAAAAGCTGCTCCATAAAACTTCAACATTACATAAATTCTGAAAGTGTTATGATTATGATTCTTATTCTAGAGCTTAAAAGGAAATAGTCTTCTACAATGCAAAGAGGTGGTCTTTTGCACACCACTTACTGCCTGTGAGTGTGCCATTCTCACACCATCGTTCTCATTGCCTACAGGTAAAATAAACATTAATGTTCCAAAAAAAAGGTAAATTTTAATTATCCTTAGGACCTAAAGGTGTGCACTTTAAAAGATTTGAAGGAATATTAGAATCATTTTTGCTTATTTGTACAGAATTACAGAGCATCTCTGAGCTTTGTTGAATAAAACAATATATAGTAGTTTTGGCAAAGGTTACTAAAAATCTCTCTCCTTTTGAGGCATGGAAACCATGTTCTTGCCACCTATCTGTAAAAGGATTTTGTTCATCTGTGATGCCCAATGTTCAAATCTGAATACTTTAATGCTATTTGACATAATTATACAGAATTTAAGCACTTGGATGCTGAAACACTTATGGCAAAAACATAGACTGAAAGATCACCCATGAGTGAGGAAAAACATATGCATCACATTTGGCTTTGATATGTGCATTAGATGCTGCCTAGATATGCCTTTTCCACCAAGTTGGTCCTCATAATAGGCTGTCTTCTTTCCATGTGAGTGGAAGTCAACTCACTGCCATTTGGCTAGGAGTCAACATGGTTTGCACACTTGGCCAATTTGCCTAAATATCCATGCCAATTGACAAAGTAATGACCTCAATTTGACAACAGACTAAAATTTCATCAAAAAATATAGAAGATTAGAAAAGTAAAATAGACAAAGGGTATTTCATTACAAACCCATCAAAGACTTGACATAGCAAAAAGCTAAAACTTCTTTAAAGATTCAGCTGGGAAGATGATGTTACTATTACAAGGTTTTAATAGGAATAACACCCTTGAGTGCTTTCTCTCTTATTTTTGAGAGGTAAAGATACACTCAAATACCAATTTGGGCAGAAATTCTCATTATATGTTAACAATATTTGTGATCATTTGATGACATTTTTGAAATTTGGCTCTGGGGCCTCACTTAGCCAGTATACAGAGGGCCAAATGCTTTTTGTGGCTTGCTGTGTCAATAGAGTGGTGTTCAGCAGTCTGCCTAATCCAGGAGTTATGATCTAGAAGTACAGTCAGCCATAATATTTATCTTTACAGTTCCATCGTTTTGTGTTCTTAGTAATTAGTATTTATCATTGACAATGTGTGTACATGTGTGTTCACATCTGTAAATACTTATGTGTGATACACATGGTTAAGCTCAAAGATTCATTTCCTTTTTGGAAATGAGAAGATGCTCTTATATTTCAGCAGATGAAGTTTTCAAAAGCCTCTAACTACTGAAAGAAGTCTTAGACATGGTCTAAATGGGGGACATGCACTTTTAAGACAATTCTTTCACTATTTCTTAGGTATTTATATAGTTTAATTTTTGAGTGCAGTGTGTCTACATACCATGCAATGAGCAGATATTTAATATTCAGCTAGATTAGCTTTCCAAGTTGTGCACTTCTAGAGAAACTACAATCTGAATCATGATATGGGGTGTTTTCTTCCCACTTGCAGTTCCCAGGGTAGTTTGGCAGGAAGATCACCCAGTGCCAGCTGAGACTTAGATCATCAGAGATCTGTCTTTCTGCTCGTAAGCTTCATATGAATAAAATAATCTCTCTGACTCTCCATCTTTCCCTCACTCCTTGTTTCCCTCTCTCCCTCCTGCTCCTCTTCCTCCACGTGTATGCATGTGTACACATGCATGTTATCTACCTTCATTTGCTTTATTTTTATCTATGTTGTTGTATCTATCAGTAAGCAAATTCTTGTTTATGGTTGGTAGCTTTCATTGTATTGTTTGAGCTCAGTATTTATTTGTTCTCTTGTTGATGGCTACTAGAGTGGTTTTCAGTGTTGAGCAACTTTAAGATTGTTGTAAATATTCTTGTGCACCTAATTGTATTTCATTTTCACTTCTCGTGGGGATGTATTTCTAGGATATGTTTGCTAAGTCATCAGATAAATGCTTTCTTTCTAAAAGAAAAAAATAATTTTTATTTATCATTTTTAAATTTTTATTAATACACATTTATGTTACCAAGTATTACATTGCTCATAGGGAGCTGGTGCATGTACATAACACTTCTTAATTATTTTTAGGCTCCTCCCCATTCCCTCACTCCCTCCATCTCTTAGACCTCTTCCTATTTGCCAAAGATCTATCTTCCTATTTCCAATTATTTATCTTTGATTTTGTTCTTTATTATATTTTGAGTTTCTCATCTAAAACAGGCAAAATTTAAAATTTTGTGTCTGATTTATTTCATTTAAAATTATAGCCTCAAGGTACATTCACAGACCTTCGAATGACTCAGGCTGATCCTTCTTTACGGAAGATTAGTACTCCATGGTGTATAAATACCACATTTTCTTTGTCCATTCATCTGTTGATGGATACACAGGTCACTTTCAAGATAAAGTTGTTGTTAAATATGCTGCTGTCAACATGGGTATGCATGGGTCACTGTAACATATTTTTAATTCTTTCAGGAAAATACCAAGAAGGGGGCTAGTTGAAGGGAATGGAACTGTAGAATTTTTTGCTCTAGTTCTTTGAGGAATGCTATTGGTATGTTTTTGAAACTGGATTAAATCCGTATATCAGTTTTGAAACTAAGGCCATTTTGACTGTATTGGTTCTGCCTATCCAGAAACGGGATATCTTTCCATTTCCTAATGTTCTCTTTGATACCCTTTATCAGAGTACATTAATTTTCATTGTACAGTTCTTTCACTTCCTTGGTTAGATTAACTCCCAAGTATTTAATTTTTCTTGATGCTATCATGAATGATATTATTTCTTTAATTCCTTTCTCAGTGAGTTTATTTATGGTGTACAGGTATGCTTTTTATTCTTCTGTGTTGATTTTGTATCTTGTTTTGCTACTGAATATGATTATTAAATACATGTGCTTTTTGGTTAAATTTTTTGGGTCTTTCTTCAATTTCTACTGTATTTACCAATTTGTTAGAATATAAACTCTCAAAGTAGTTACTACTACTGTTCTGAATTTTGGCAGTGTCTATTGTGACTTTTTTCATTTTTAATTGCATTAATTTGGGTTGTTTCTTTCCTTATTTTGGTAAGATTTGCTAGGGGAATGTCTATTTTGTTTATTTCAAAGAACCAACTGTTTTATTCATTAATCATTTATATTGTTTTTAAGTCTCAGTTTCATTAATTTTTGCTCCGAAATTTCCATTTTTGTACTAGGTTTGAATTTGAATTCTTCTTGTTTTTCTTTAATCTTGAGGTGCTTCTCAGGTTATCCATTTGGACTCATTCATAGGTATAAACCTCTTTTTAGGGTATCTTTCATTGTGTTCCATAGGTTTTGGTATGCTGTACTGGTATTATCATTTGATTCTAGGAACTGTCTAATTTCTTCCTAAATTTCTTCTATCACTCATTGATTATTCAAGAGGATATTACTTAATTTCCATGTGTTTGCATGAATTCTCTTGTTTCTTTTACCACTGATTTCTAGTTTAGTCACACTATGATCTGATAATATGCATCAAGTAATTTTGAGTTTTTTGCAATTAGTTAAACATACTTTATGGAGTAGCATGTGGTCTATTTTGGACAAAGTCCTATTTGCTGTTGAGAAGAATGTGTATTATTTTGTTGTTGAGTGGAATGCTTTATAAATATTAAGTCCATTTGATTGAGGGTTTTGCTCAACTCTGATATTTCTTCATTTTTTTTTGTATAGTTGATCTATCTGTGTCAGTGGATTTTAAAGTCACTCATAATTGTGTTGGTGACTTTTTTTTGTTTCAGTAGTGTTTGTTTTATGAAGTGAACTGTGCTCGTGTTTGGTGCATACATATTTATAATTGTTATCTCTTCTTGTCCAATCATTCTCTTACCCAATGTGTGGATATGTTTTTTGCCTCATCTGATTACTTTTGGATTGAAGTCCACATTATCTGAAATTAGGATAGATGTTACTGTTTTTTTGAAGTTCCTATTGCAAGAAATATTGTTTTCCATCCTTTGATTTTTTAATCAGTGAATTTCTTTTTGGATTGAATATGATTCTTTGTATAACACATTGTTGGGTTTTGTCTCTTGATCCATTCTACCAATCTGTTCCTTTTGGTTGGGGAATTGCAACTATTCACATTAAGAGCTATTACTGACTTATTCCTGCCATTGAATTATTTCCTGTTGCTAATTTCCTTTTTTTTTCCTTATGCTTAACTTTTCATTCTGTGTGGTATGTTTTTCCTCTTTGACTAATTGTTCTTGTTGGCTTCATTGTCTCTTTCTGGGATAACATTGAGAATTGGTTTGTTTTTGTTTTTTTTAGGGTTGGTTTGGCAGTCGTGAATTTCTTGAGGTGATCTTTGTCATAGAAATACCTTATTTCTCTATCAATTTTAAAAGACAATTTTTGCAAGATACACAAGTCTGGATTGGAGGTTTCTGTTTTGTTTTGTTTTCTTTTGTTTTTCCTTTTAGGACCTTCACTTCAGGCTCTTCCGGTCTTTCAGGTTTGTGTTGAGAATCTGGGACTTTTACCATGATGGAGAGGTTCTCTTTTGATTATGGCTACTTGGAGTTCTGTATGCCTCAATTATCTGATGTTTCTTTATCTATATTTGGAAAGTTTTCTTCTATTTTTTCTGTAGACAGATTTTTTATGCCATTTGTGCCATCTTCTGTTGTTGCACTTAATCTGGTTAACCTTAAATTAGTTGTCTCTGTGTCGTCCAGCACCTGCTGGAGCCACTTTTCATATCCTCTTGTTTTTAAAGTATCTCTGAATAACTGACCTCTGACAGCCACCCTATCTCTTAATTCTGACACTCAGTCCTCACTTGGGTCATATCTGCTGCCCATACTTTCTCATTATAAATCATTTAGATTAATTTTAGAAATTATCTTTTGGAAAAGGTTTGGAACCTTTTCATGAACTCTTTCTTTGTCAAATTAGTCTTTCATGTTTTTGTATCATTTTGTTTAGCTCAACTAGCCTTTTTTTTTACTATCTTCTGTAAACTTCCTGATTGTTTTATTACATTTATTATCTGCTTAACTACATCATCTCTGAGCCCACTAAGTACCCTATTTACCTTCTTTTTTAATTAATTAATTTATTATTTATTTATTTAATTTTTTTTTTTTTTTTGGTACCAGAAATTGAACTCAGGTGCTTGCGAGGCAGGCACTGTGCCACTGAGCTACATCCCCAGCCCTTGATTGCTTTTTAAATCTCCTCTTATCTTTTCAAATAACTCAGCTTTGTGGCTTTTGCTCTGCTCCTTTTTGATTCTCTATGCATCAGTTTTGGGTGATTTGGGAGTTTGGGGAGGCATTTTGTTGCCTTGTCTTCTCATATTTCTATATCTCTATCTCAAGATCTAACCATCTCCATTAACTGGTGGGTGGGAGGATGCAGTGTAATTGACCCTGTATGCAGTTCTTGGGCAATGGATCACAGTATTGTTATGACACAGTGGTAGTCTGGATATTGGCATACAGAAAAAAACTTTTAATAGAGACAGCTTTGTGACCCAGGCAATAGCAAAAAATCAGCAACAATAATATCATCCCTGACAAACTGAATATTGACATAACATAAAAACCAATAATATACCACCTTCAATCATAGAAAAAATATGTATAAGTGTAGTATAAGTACTAAATATTGATGAATAGTAAATAAATATTAACTGTCACTATACCTTCACTAACAATAGGAATATAACAGTAATGATATATAGTTAACTGTCTAAAGATTAATAAAGCTTGATGGTTATATTAGCAAATATAGGTTTGGGAAATGGAAAACAAACAAGGAAAATTTGAAGAACTGAACAATAGGATATGGGAAGGACAGAATTAGATGTAGGTAACAGAAAAGAACAAATAAGAAAAAGAAGATAAATTGAAAGGGGAGAGAAATGGAGAATTAAAAAGAAAAAATCAACAGGAAAAAATTAAAAGGAAAAAAAAAAGGAAAAAGAAGAAAGGAAAATTCCCCACACTCCAATAAACCAGTGAAGAAGAAAAAGAAAAAGAAAAAGAATTGTTCACAAAGAAAAAAATTTTTTTCTCTATATTTTTGAATCAGTGGATTCTTTATAGGATCCACAGTTTTAGAATCCAGCAAGTCATGATTTTCTCTGCCTAGTTGTATGGCCTGAAGATTTGTGAACCTGTTGCCTTGGCCCATTGCTTATCCTAAACTGTAGCAACCCTTTAAGAAGAGGTATAGACTTTCTCATGTTGGCAGATGGGAAATGCAATCACACTTTAGCTCCCTGGATGTAGGTGGGAGGGCAGGGATTCAAGTACTCGATGTTGGCACTTTCAGACCCAGTCATTTCTGAGCTCATCTCAAGCCTGGCCTAAGTTCTCACAATGGAGGGTGGTGCCTATGTCCTTCCTTGCCTGAGTTTAAACTTCTTAGGAGTTCTGTGTTTAGCCTACTTTCTGACTACAGTTGTGTCTTCTGGTTGTCTCTCACCCAGTAGCTGTGGGAGGGTTATACTGAGAACCTTGAATTGAGATTTTTAGTTGTTTGGAGTCCGAGTTAGACAATCAACCCCTTCCCAAAATGGTGCCAGCTCCAGCACTCTCTGGCACTATGGAAAGTGCCATATTGGATTCCCTCTGCGATTGCTGCCTACCATGTAGAAGGAGTTACCTCAGGGCAAAACCTCATGCTATTTTTGCAATTATTGACAACTATGTGCTCTTCCTGAGGTCTGCACCTCTAGTGTAGTCCACCGTTTTTCCCTGGAGCTGCGAGCCCCGAGAGCTTCCTTCCATCTGCAAAAGGTGATCCCCTTCCCAGTCACTGGATTAAGCTTCCAGATTGCTGCATTTTTTTTCTTTGTCTATGTTGAGGTCCATTTCTTCAACTTCTCTGTAACTTCTAATTTTCCTGTCATTTTTTTCCCAATTCCTGGAAACCTGGCTCTTGTTTTGTTTTGTGTTGCATTGTGATGTGTTGTTTTTCTCTTTCCCAAATTGTTACTTTTCAAATGTCTGTGTTCCAGATCTCAGAGAGGCTTGATTTTGCTTCTGATCACTTCTCCACTATTTTCTCTTCTCTGTATGTTTGATTTCTTTTTTATGAAACTCCCAAATAAGTATCCAAAAATGGGTCTATCATTTTGTGCTTCTATCCTGCAAACAATATTTAAGAGTTCCACATATTCTGCTCTCTCATCAATGTTTGTGTTACTAATATTTTTCTCATCATTCTTGTGTTTGTGAAGAGATAGTACATGGTGGCTATTTTGTTTTTATCTGATATGGCATTTTTGTATACTTACTGTTCACTTACATGTTTTCTTTTTTAAATGTCTGTTCATAATTTTTTACTATATTAATTGAGTTATGTATCTTTTAATTATTGTTTTATAGGACTTTGTATATTTTATAATGAATTATTTTTCAAATATATGTGTGAGTATAATATTTTTCTAAACTGACTTCTTTATTCATTTCCTTTTTCTTTTATTTCTGGTTTTTATTCAACAATAGCTTCTGATGAAGTGATTTTGCAGTTTATTACTTTCTGCATCCTTCCAAAGAAATATTTGCTTGCCTGAACATATTGTTTTGCTTTTGTTTTTCTGGAAATTATAGTTTCCATTTTACACTTAGATTTATACTAAATCTTCAATATTTTCACAGTTTTGTATATGAAATGAGATAGAGGTCATGGTTCTTTATTATTACTTTAATTCTACAAATCACATGGTACAGTGTGACATTTTAACACATGTAAACAGTGCATAATGATCAAAACAATATGCTTAACTTTTTCATCTTATTAAACATTTTAATTATTTTTAATTTGACAGAGCCACAGTGTGATATTTCAATACTTATATACACTATGTACTGGTCAAGTCAGGGTATTTATTGTTTCTACAATTTAAGAAAGAGAGGTTAATTTGGTTCATAGTTTCAGAGAGTTCAGTTAGTAGTCAGCTGGCTCCAAAGTAGAAACATCATAGAGGTAGCTGGATGTGGTGGTACAGGCCTTTAATCCCAGCACTCAGGAGGCTGAGGCAGGAGGATTGTTGTGAGTTCAAGACCAGTCTGGGCTACAAACTGAGTTCAAGGCCAATCTGAACTGCATAATGAGACTCTGTCTCAAAAAAATAGGGCCAGAAATTTAGTTCAGTAGTGTAAGCGCCTGCCTGGCAGGCACGAGGTTATGATTTCGATCCTGGTACCAAAAAAAAAAAAAAAAAAAAACCACAAAAGAAAGAAAGAAAGAGAAAGAAAGAAAAGAAACATCATAGAGGAAGGGCTTGGGGGATGAATGCCGATCAGAAGCAGTGCAGAGGAACAGTCCCAGAGGGGAAGACACAAGGACCTGACATAGTACCCAAAGTCACATACCTCCTTGAAATGCCCAGATACACATAGAAGTATGCTTTACTAACCCTCTAGATAATTCTCGAGGCAATCAAACTGATAATCCAGCTTAACTGTCACATTCTACCCTTTGTCAACTTGACACTCAAGTACATCTCCTTAAACTATACTTTATCTCCAAATAAACACAAGGTCATAATTCTACCTAACATGATATTACCATGTAAAGTTCTTTGTGGAACTAGAAATGCACTAATGTCCTCCCAAAAATCTCAGCGGTTCCAGCAGTGCTTCAAAGTCCAAGTTCCCTTACAGACTCAAGGCAAAATCTTAGCTGTAAATACCTGAAAATTTAAAAAATAAAGTTACATAGTCCCAAAATACAGTGATACAGGGTAAACATTTCCATTCTAAAAGGGAGAAAAAGGATCAGGGGACCAGATATACTATCCAGCATCATGCCTCTGTAGCCCACCAGACACAAACAGAAATGTGCTTTCTTGCAACTGCAAGACGAATCAAACTGATAATCCAATTTAGCTGCTCCCACCAACAATGTTTAAAAGTTCCCTTTTTTCCCACATGCTTGATGGTATTTGTTATTTTTGTCTTTTTGATACTAAGCATTGTAACTCAGAAAAGACACATCATTGTAGTTTTGAATTACATTTTCCTGTTGGCTAATGGAGGTGATAAATTCGTTAGTCATTTGAATTTCTTTTTTTGAGAAATGCATATTCATATATTTTGCTCTGCATAATTCATAATAGCTAAATCTTGGAAGCAGCAAATTTGTACATCAGCAGGTGAATGGATAAAGAAAATGTGGTATTTACACACAATAGAGTACTACTTTGAAACAAAGAAAGATAAATTTAAGAAATTTTTAAGATAATGGATGCACACTGAGACCATACTAAGTGAAATAAATCAGACACACAAACTTAAATATACCATGGTATTATTATATGAAAAACTGAAATTGCAAATAAAGAGAAAAATATAAGGTTGATAACAGCAAGTAGAAATACAGAAATTTCTTTTTTTAAAGATAATTTTTATTTCTATATTAAACATATGTTTATTATTGCATTTTTATTTTAAAGGGAAAAAACACAGAAAAATAAAAAGACTAGGGGAAAAAAACCCAAGAAAAAAACAACAATAAAAGCCAAACAACAACAACAACAAAAATAGTGATATAGGCTTTCAAATCAAGATAATAGGAACTTAACAAATGCTGTTACATTGCATATTGCTGTCTTCAAAATACTTGCTCAGGTTACCAGACACAGGCATGCAAAATTTATCAAACAGTAGGATTTCCCTTTGAGCAGTTTCTTTCCCTTTCACTGTATCTATTGTAACTTTTGGATCTTATTTACTTTCAATTTACTACACTAGTGAGACAATATGGTGTTTACACATGTGAATCTGATTTTATTTCACTTATGAGTATGGTTTCTAGTTGCATCCATTACCTATAAAAGCCTCTAGTTTATTTTTTTACAGTCGAATAGTATTCCATTATATAAAAATACCACATATCCATTCCTAGGTTGATGAACATTTGGGTTGTTTTCAAGATCTGGCTATGACAAATTATACAGCTATAAACATGGTTGCACATAGATTGCTATGGTATGATATTTTCTGTTCTTCTGGGAAAATACCCAGAAGGGGAATTGCTGGGTTGAATGTAACCTCCAATCCTAGTTTTTTGAGAAATCTCCACACCGACATCCACAGTGGTTGTACTAGTCTACACTTCTTCCAAAAATGGAGAAGGTTTCATTTTCCCCACAGCCCTTCCAGCATTTGTTGTTGCTTGATTTTTTGTTAGTCATTCTTTCTAGAGTAAGATGGTATCTCTATGTTGTTTTAATTTGCATTTCTCAAATGACCAATGATGTTGAACATTGTTTCATATATTTATTTTCCATTTGTATTTCTTCATCTGAGAATTTTGTATTCATCTCAGATTTCCATTTTTGAATTAGGTCTTTGAATTCGGGGGGCCTGATTTTTTCAATTCTTTATACGTTCTAGATAGAAGTCCTTTGTCTGTGAGACAGTTGGCAAAAGTTTTTTCCCAATCAATGAGTTTTATTTTCATTCTGTTGGTGGTTTCTTTGGATGTGAAAAAACTTTTAAATAAGATGAGATCCCTGTTGTTGATTCTTTGAAGTACTTCCCATGCATTTTGGATTTTGTTCATAAATTCTCTGCCTACCCTGACATCCCTGAGATTTCTATTTACTTTGTATTCAAGGAGATTTAGTGTTTCTGTGTTAATATTTAGATCTTTGATCCATTTTGACTTTAGTTTAGTGCATGGTGATAAGCATAGGTCTAGTTTAAATTTTCAGCATGTGTAAAGCCATTTTTTCCATCACCACTTATTAAAGAAGCGATTTTGCCAGACGTGGTGGCACACGCCTTTAATCCCAGCACTTGAGAGGCCGAGGTAGGTGGAGCGTTGTGAGTTCGAGGCTGGCTTGGGCTACAACGCGAGTGCAAGGCCGGTCTGAGCTACATAGTGCAACCCTGCCTCAAAAAACCAGGACTGGAAGTTTGGCTCAGTGGCTTAAGCACCTGTCTGGTAGGTGTGAGGCTGTGAAGTTCAATCCCCAGTGCCTCAAAAAGAAAGAAAGAAAGAAAGAAAGAAAGAAAGAAAGAAAGAAAGAAAGAAAGAAAGAAAGAAAAAAAGAAAGAAAGAAAGAAAGAAAACATTGTTTGGCCCCTCTGTCAAAGATAATGTGGCTGAGTGTCTTTGTAGTTGTGTCTGTATCTTCTATTATATTCCATTGATCCTCAGGTCTGCTTTTATTCCAGTACCATGCTGATTTTATTATAGCAGCTTTGTAGTATATTTCAGGTAAGGGATTATGGTGTCTCCTGCCTTGCCATTGTTGTCTAGGATTGCTTTTGCTATTCTAGGTCTCTTCTGGTTCCAGATGAATTTTAGAAATGTTTCTTCTAGGTCTGTGAGGTATGGTGTTTTGGTCACAATAGCATTAAATCTGTGTAACAGTTTTGGAAGTATGGGCATTTTCCCAACATTGATACTTTCTGTCCATGAGCAAGGGATCTCTTTCCATTTTCTAAATTCCTTTTTTGTTTCTTTTTCAGACTACTCTAATTTTCAATGTATAAATCTTTTACTTCTTTTTTAGAATGATTCCTAAGTATTTCATTTTTGGGGGTGTTACTGTGAAGGGTGTGGTTTTCCTAATTTCTCTCTCAGTGAGTTTGTTGTTTTTGTACAGGAATGCTATTGACTTTTGAGTGTTGATTTTGTATCCAGCTACACTGCTAAATTTGCTTATTACGTCTAGAAGTCTGTTGGTGGAGTTTTTGGGGTTTTCTATGTAGAGTAACATGTCATCTGTGAATAATGATAATTTAACTTCTTCCTTTCCTTTTCTTACTCCTTTTATTTCTCTCTCTTGTCTAATTGTTCTGTCTAATGTTTCCAGGACTATATTGAATAGGAGTGGTGATAATGGATATCTTTGTGTTGTTCCTGATTTTAGAGTGAAAGCTTTCAGTTTTGTCCATTTAGTATGATGTTGGCTGTTGGTTTGTCATAAATGGCTTTTATCAAATTGAAGTAAATAGCATGTATTCCAATTTTCTCTAGGGTTTTTGCCATGAATCAGTATTGGACTTCATCAAAATTTTTTTCTGTGTCTATTGAGATGACCATGTGATTTTTGTCTTTGGCTCTGTTAATATGGTGTATTTCGTTTATTGATGGTATTGAACCATCCCTGCATTCCTGAGATGAATTCCACTTGGTCATGGTTTACAATCTTGATAATTTTCTGCATTCTGTTTGCTAGTATTTTATTGAGGATTTTTGCACCTGTATTCATTAGAGAGATTGGCCTGTAATTCTCTTTTTTGGTTGGGTCTTTTTCTGGTTTGGCATCAGGGGAATTATTGCCTTCAGAAATAAGTTAGTGAGAATTATTTCCTTTTCCATTTCATTAAAGAGTTTGAGAAGTATTGGTGTTAAATCATCTCTAAATTTTTTGTAGAATTCATCTGTGAATCTATCAGGACCTGGGCCTTTGTTTGGTGGTAAGATTTTAATCACATTTTCAATTTCATTAACTGATATTGGGTTATTCAGGATTTCTATATCTTCTTGATCCAGCTTTGGTAATTCATATGTTTCCAGGAATCTGTCCATTTTTTCTGTGTTTTCCATTCCGTGAGCGTGTAGATTTTCAAAGTAGGTATTGATGATCTTCTGAATTTCCACAGGATCTGTAGTTATTTCACCCTTTTTGTTTCTTATTGCATGAATCTGAGATTTTTCTTTCCTCTTTTTGATAAGGTAGGCTAGGGGTTTTGCAATTTTTCTTATTCTTTCAAAAAACCAACTCTTTGATTCATTAATTCTTTGTATTGTTTTCTTAGTGTCAATTGCATTAATTTCTGTTCTGATCTTTATAATTTCCATCCTTCTTTGTGTTTTGCACTTGACTTATTCTTCTTTTTCTAGAAACCTAAAGTGAAGCATTAGATTGTTTATTGGTGGTTGTTCCATTTTCCTGATGTGAGAATTCACCACTGTAAATTTCCTTCTGAGGACTGCTTTCATTGTGTCCCACAGGTTCCAGTAAGTCGTATTTGCATTTTCATTGAAATGTAAATAGTGTGTAATTTCTTCTTTAATTTCTTCTCTGACCCATTGGTTGTTTAGGAGACTGTTACTTAATTTCCATGTGTTTATGCAGTTTTTGTGGTTTCTTTTGTCATTAATTTTCAGGGGTTTTTTGTATTTTTGTCAGTTTTATTATATGAAACTATAAACTCACATAGTGAACTATTATTTTGTTATATATACATTTATGGCATTCTTGCAAGTATTAGTATGTTTATATATATCTCAGAATCACTATCAGTTCTCCTTGAGAGAGAAGATCTTATTTCATACTGTACTAATACTTTTTTAAAGAGATTATTACCAAGCAAAATAAGATAGAATAAAGCCATTCAAAACAAAACAGTGAAAGTGATATGGGACTTCCAAACAAGATAATAGGAAATAAGCAATGGCTGCCATAATGTCTCTTGTTATCGTCAAAATAGCTGCCCATACCATCAGACCTAATAAAATTAAATAAAACAGCAGGAAAAAAAACAATCAAAATAGTGAAAGTGGTACAGGATTTCAAAACAAGATAATAGGAAATCAACAATGGCTACCATAATATACCTTGTTGTCTTCAAAATAGCTGCCCATGCCATCAGATATAGTAAAATCAAACAAAATGGATTAAGACCAATCAAAACAAAACAATACAATGATTCAGGACTTCAAAACAAAATAATAGGGAATTAACAATGGCTACCAGCTTCCCTTTTTTAGATGTTTCTTCCTTTTCACAATATCTATTGTATGTTTTGGATTCCACTAACTCCTTTAATTTTTTATACTAGGGAGACAACATGATGTTCATGTATGTCAGTCTGAATCATTTCACCCAAGAGCATGATTACAAATTGCATCCATTTACCTTGGAGCTGTTGAATTGTTATTTCATGGTCCCTTGTGTTTTTGTTAAGAGATTTTTCCTTCGTGATTGCTAGCCATGATCCTATCTTCAGTGTCTGAAAGTCTATCTTTAGTTTCATTCATGCAGTTTTGCCAGTTTTCAATAGAGTTTTTAATTTCCTGGATATCTCTTTGAGACTGTTTCATGCATTACGATTCTTCTCTATATTGTTCATTCAAGGTTTCCCTCATTCTCCTATGCTCCTCTTTTTTTTATCTATATCTTCTTTTGTTATGCTCAGCAACCCTTTTATTACGTTTGTCATTTCTTCTTTTACCTGAGATATTATTTCTGATCTGATTTCTTTTATAATCTCATGAAATAGTTTCTTTACTTCAGTGGCTATCATCTCAAAAATTTCAGGTGTCCAAATTTCACTTTCTTCCATGTCTAAGTCTCCTGGACTTGATCTGTTTGGGCTGGAGGCAAAGATTACCTTTTGCTCCATCTTGACATTTTATTTATGTCTTCTTTAGATATGCTCAATAATTCTTTCTTAATGGTTGTCATTTCTTTTTTACCTGAGATATTATTTCTGATCTGATTTCCTCTACAGCCTCATGGAGTTGTTTCTTTACTTCATTTCCTATTATTTCAGAAATTTCCATTGTGTTATTTCCAATTTATTTGATGTTGATGTCTCTTTGGCTTGTTCTGGGTGGGCTGGTGGTCTGTGATTGCATTTTACTCTTTTGTTTTGTCATTTTCCTAGGTTTCTCCAGACGAGTTGATTTGGTCCAAGGCACTTCCTGTGCTAACTGACTGTCCAATGGCATAAAGGGGTGGGCCAGGCACTAGGGTTCCTCTGAGCCAGTATTTCTGATGTGATGGAAATATGATGGGTGGGGCTTCTGCCCTCTCTCAGCTCACTGGAGCTCCCCCTGATGGTGGAGGGTCTCTGGGCAGGGTTCTTCCATACCCATGCTTCTCTTTGATGTGCTTCACAGATGGTGCCTTGACACTGCGCTGGGCTTGGTGGGGCACAGCTCCTCCAAGACTTATGAGGTTGGCCTGGGTGGCCCCCTGATGAATGGCACCAGGGTGTTGTACTGTTTGGGGAGAGCTCTGACCCTCCAGGACCTGTGTGGCCAGCCAGGGAACACCCTGAGTTATGGCACTGGGGCATTGTGCTGGGCCAGGTGGAACTCGAAATCTCTGGGACCTATGTAACTGGCTAGGGTGCTCCCCTGACAGACTGTGCTGAGATACTGGACTGGGTGAACCTGGGATCCTCTGGTACCTATGCAGCTAACTGGGGCATGAACCCAAAGTATGGTGCTCCAGTGTTGTGCTGGACTGGGTGGAGCTTAGAAACTTCAAGACCCATGTGGCTGGCCAATGCAGTCCCCCAATGGACTGCACTAAGATGCAGAGCTGGGCAGAGCTTGAATCCTCTAGAATTTGCATGACTAGCTGGGGCACACCCCCAAAGAATCAGGTTATAATATTCCTTAAAGGATCAAGAAATGGGAGAAGAGGAGGGAAAGGGGATGAAAAAAATATGATGCATTATGCACATATACTGACTACACATAAGAAATATGAACATTAATGTACCAAATATACTGAAAGTGTGTGCTAATAAAAATTTTAAATAAAATAAAACTTGGATGATTGTGTTTTTGTTACTAAGTTTATTATACATTCTAGATATTCTTTGTCAGATGAATAATGCACATTTTCTTCCCATTCTGTAGCTTGTCTTTTCACACTCTTGATTGTTTCCTTTTGCTATGTAGAAGCTTCTTGGTTTCATATACTTCCATTTATCTATTTTTGCTTTTTTTTTTTTTTTTTTTTTTTTTTTTTTTTTTTTTTTTTTTTTTTTTTTTTTTTTTTTTTTTTTTTTTTTTTGGTAACTCTTGAGAATTTATCCAAAAAGTTGTTACCATCACTGCTGTTTTGAATCATTTTCCCTCTTTTATTCTAGTAGTATGGTGGTTTTAGGTCTTAGATTTATATCACTGACTCATTTTGAGTTGATTGTTACACCTAGGATGTGAGGTAGGGGTTTAACTACTTGTTAGAATGACTTTTCTTTCTAAATTGAAGGGACTTAGTGCCTTGGTCTAAAATCAATAAGCCTGATCAGTGGAGACTATTTCAGTACCCAAGTATATTTCCTTTATTTGTTGTGTATTTTAATGCTATTGTTTTGATTACTGTAGGTTAACTGCAAGTCCTAAAGTGAAATAATGTTCTTCAATTCTGATTTGTTTTTCATGGATATTTTTTTGCTATTTTAGATCTTTGCATTTCCATCCAAGTTTTAGACTCCACTAATCAGTTTCTTCAAAGAAATGTTACTGGCATTTTGGGTTGTGTTGAGCCTGTACAGAAAAGAAGTGGAAACATGAAACCATCTGGACAGTAATTTGTTTTGTAAAAATGCTTTCAATTATAAATTCAATTTCTGTAATAGTTATGGGTCTATTTTTTTATTTCAATTTTCTATTTTTCATTGTCACAAATTTGGTCAGGCATTTTATGTGGAATTCGTACATTTTACTTCATTTATTGGATTTATTGCATAAAGTTGTTCACAATGCTTTTTTAGCCATAATTTTATTATTTTTAGAGTTCTCAGTGATGGTGCTACTTGTTAAACACTTACCATGTGCTTGTCATTGTACTACCTGCTTTACATGGAAGATTCCATTTGATTTCATCTGTTTCTGAATTGTTCACATGAGAAATTCTTGTCTACTCAATGGCTACTCAAATAGCTACAGGTTGCTAACCTCCCATTTAGCAAAGGAACGTCCTTATTTTTTCACCAGAGTCCCAAAACATTAAGTAGCTTAGGGAATTTAAGATTCCCAGCTCTCTTGAGGTGAGAGTCCCAGTTTGGTCATCATGGCACCCCCTAATATAATAGAGAAGGCTGATGTATATCCTCATGCTTTGAGTAGTATGAGATCCCCATCATGCAATACCTAGGAAACCTTGCCTAAAGTAATATGATTATAATTTCTTTACCCTTTCCTAATTGCTTCATCATGTACCCTATTTTATATGTGCTACACTTTTGGTGGTATTGATACGTTAAAAGAATAAATGCATCTATGAAAGTAGAAGTTGACATACCTGGAAAATATTGTTGAATGGTTAAGTGGAGTGAAGTGTTTCCTCTTTTCTACTAGATGAGCTTTCTATATATTGAAAAAGTAGAACATAATAATCTTATTTTAAGTCTGATCTCTTCAAAATGATAGAAATTCTAATACTTTTGTATCAGACTAGAAAGAGCCTTAGAATATGCAGAAAGGACATTCAGAGACATATACAAAGAATTCTGTTCTCTTTAGTTTACCCTGGAAAATATTTCATTAATAAAAGTGATGTAAATTACTTTAATAATATTTATTAATTGCAATGAAAATAGCAATATTTTAAGTTAACAACACATAGCTTTGGACTTTCTTCTTTTTTGTTTTTTAGATAATGTTGAGATTCAAGCCTCCTTATTTTAACACCAGACACCAAGCCTTTTAAAAATGAAGCATTATATGCAAGTTGGTTTTAATGCCTGAAAAAAAGAGGAAAGACTGTTAACCTGCCAACTGGGCACCATCTCTGTCCACCTCAGTGCACTGTACATTTTTTCTCATCCTCAGAGGCTGTTTTTGTTTTGCTATTATAAGTATTTCACAGAAAAGATTTCCCTCATATGATATACAATTTCTTAACCCGGATTTTAATCTCTGCTTGATTTGAAATATCCTACTTCCCAACCCTAGATCTACATATCTATCTTTAGAGAGCACAGCTCAAGTCCTATGCCTCGCATGAATCCTTCCCTGACCACCTCAGTCTTTCCAGCTCTCTCTGTCTTTCTACAGTGTCTGTCATATGCTCCCACAAAAGGGGCATATAGACATGTGCTATCTACTTTCTTATTGTATGTACTCAGACCTACACTACTGTTGAGAAAACCATTTTTGTTGCCTTCAGCATGGGGTAATTCTTCTGGGTGAAAAAGAAGTTTCTTCAGCACTTCAAAAAGAAAGAGAAAGGAAGAATGAAAGGGAGGGAGAGAGGGAAGGTAATGAAGGGAAGAAAGGAGGCAGAGAGGAAGGGAGGAAGACGAATTTTGACTGGATATATGGAAATAATGTCTCTTCTTCTACCATGCTGAAATTCAGGGGGAAAATTGATTGTCAGTGAATCAAGATAGCGACTAATCAGTGGAATCCCTCCTTTCCAACGTGTCTTGTCAGTTTTGTAGAGAGTATTTGTTCTCAGACGGTAACAACAAGGGCCCACATGGAAGTGTCCTTGTTCAGACCACATCTTTGAAAACTGTCCAGCCTAAAGAAGAAAACAAAACACTATTTCCTTGTGTGCTGTGTGGGTTTCGGCCGTCTCTGAGGAATGCAGTCTTATCACAGGGCACAGAGATGTACACATGCAATTCATTGTCAAGTGAAAAGAGAATGCATTACTAAGAATGAAAGGAAAAGTTTTACAGTGTGGCAAGTGCTACCATGGACACCCTGGCCAAGGAGCCACCCTCAGAGAAAACCTCACAGCTTTTAAAGAAAACAAAAACATGGCTTTTTCTAAGAAATTATATGATTTTAGTGAATGAGAGAACTCTTCGTTATTTTTTTTTTATGTCCTTGAAATGAAATACTCACTTTAGTTATCCTGGACTTTCCCAAGGGTAAAATGCACCTGTGGTTATCAGTGGTGTCATTATTATTATAATTTTCCTTTTTCTCCTTTTCAAATAACCATTTGTGAATATACAAAGAACAATGAGAGTTTATGTGATATGAAACCTTTTGCTTTGGTTTTCCTAAGCAAAATCACATGAGAAATGCTTGCATACCAAATCTGCTAACTCTGTGATGGTTTAAAATGTCTCTTCTGAATAGTTCATCTATTTATATTTATAGATAAATTCTTTAAATTTAGAGCTGAAATATGTTGCCAACAGTACTAATCTGGGAGAGAATGAATCACATGGTAATCTGAAAATACAGAAAATCCCTCAGATTTAATCCTAGCAGTGGATTTAACTGTGCTATTGTAAACTAACTATTTTCTTGTCGTAATACATTATGTAGTCACACAACCTTGCCTTTCTTACATACACAGAACATTTCGTTCGTTTTTTTCCTGAATTTCCTCATCTGTACAATCGAAGTAATGCATCTGTGATTTATATTAATGTCATGAGGATATAAAAATGTGTGGATAACTTTGCAGAACAACTATTATAAAAATTATGCTGCTATTGGGTTGGGGTTATAATTTCATTTTATATTGTAAAGAATAATAGCTTAGAAATTACAGAAAGTCTCAATCAGTTTTCCCACATGCAACCTGAAAACACTGTGTTCCCCATAATGATTATTAGTGGGATAGGTTGGTGAATAGCAAGGAAGGGCTCTTGTCCGTTATCAATACTAAACAGTACCTGAAGTCTACCAAACATTTATAATCATGATAACTCCACCTTAAGACTATGGACCATTTTTAGGTAAAAAGGTACTTGAATGTGTAAGACTTACAGTAAAGACAAATTATTATTTTTCTTCTCTATGGAAATTATAAAGCAAACAATACATTGAATATACTATACATATCCATAGATGCATACTATTTTTGTCTGCACTAGCCAGTTACATGAATTAGTTTCCAAAAATCTCCATTCTCATTTCTAAAGAAAATTCATGTGTTGTAGCATTGCCCGTGTAAATTTAAACAACTTGAAAATCACAAAAATGTTCCTATTTCAATGATCCTTTTTCTCCTAGCTGTGTCTTCCCTCTGTGTAAACATGTCAGCACACTGGATTTTTTTCTAAATCTGAATGTCCTCTTTGGCCATATTGAAGAATGTGCTTACTGTACTGTTTCATTAAACTGCTGTGTTATCAGGTAATTGTTTAAACATAATGCCATAGCACTATCAAAAGGAAAGGTGAACTAATGGCATTTGCAAATGTCAGGGATTATCTTAACACTTTTATTATAGTTTATAAAAAGTAGGTTCAGGGCATTTCTTGGCAATTATTTCTACAGAAATTGGTTATTTAAATAAATTGCTAATTATCTGAAGATGACAGTATTGAAAATGCTACTAATGAGTTGTTTAATAAGTAAAGCTTGTGGTGGCCACCTACAGGTTGAAAATGGAAAGAACATATAGATTTTGTGGAATAAATGCTTTATGCCTTTCCTTCTAGTAATAAATTTAAAAGATATTTAACTCTTCATTTTAAGTATTGGACAGTGTAGTGAGTTTCTAAGTTCTTTGTTGATTATGGTTTTAGTTCTAAATTCAGTTTCACCTTGCTTCTATAATTGTCTTTGTCCTATCATTCTTGAGTATAATTATCATTGGTTATAGCTAGTATGATTTTGTAATTTATCATCCCAACTGAAAGCTTTTTGAGTGAAAAAGATTGCTATTTATAATTATATCATGTAATTACAAATAAGTACAGGTATAATAAATTGAGACTCTCCAGGGTAAACTGGGCCATATGGTCACTCTAGTTATAGCAATTAATAACTACTGTACCTCTAATTTAACTCCTATCCAATAATTAATATAATGAAAGTTTTTTTGGTTTATCATTTGGATAATGTATCTTTGTTATTTACAAAAATAACTTATCTTTGTGAAACTTATATTCAAACATTTGAAATAAGGAAAAAGTATAGCATTGTGGTGAAGAGTACAACATCGGGAGTTAAGTGTCCCTGGGTTCAAATATTGAATCCACACTTTCTTGTAATGTTGAGCGTATAATATTTGTTCTCACTGAGTCTGAGTTTATGCTTTTATAAAATTGAGACAGAACACCTCTGTCATAGTGATACCATTATGAGCATATATGCAAAAATGCATAGAAAATAGCTGGCAATGACAACACTAAGAAGAAGAGTTAATATTTAAGATACTTAATATTATAATTTCATTTTAATTATACTTGCTTTTGTTCTACATTATCTTTGTTCATCTGTATTATCTCTTAAGAATCTATAAAAAACATAAGATTACTCTTTAAACTGCCATAACAAAGTTTACTGTATCTTCAATGTTGGAACGGGAAAAGCTCTAACATGTCCTACACTATAAATGCCTTTCTGTTGCATCCTGCCTACTAAGGAGTCATGTGAATTCAAGGGGTAGGGAAGTCCCAATGTAGCTACAAAATATAATAATAAAAATGAGAGTAATAAAACCAATAATACATACTGTTCTATGACTAGTTCCCAAAAAAAAGCATGGAATGAGTCATTTCTTTTTGATTACCTTTCAAACATTTGAAAACAACTACTATTAAGGTTCCATTAAGCCACTATATAGGAGCATGGTTGTAGGGGGAGGTGCGTGCACGTGTGTGTGTGTGTGTGTGTGTGTGTGAGAGAGAGAGAGAGAGAGAGAGAGAGAAATATTGAGAAATCATCCTATTCACTATTTTTTGTTAATCTTTTACTGAAAATAATGTGTGCAGAACTGAATGTGTTTTTTTCTGGATGTAGAAAGGATGGAATCATCACACATTCCATATATAAAAATTTCACAGCACAAATTCTAATGACACCTATTGATATTAAATGAATTTTAGAAAGATTGTAACAGTCATTTTTCATTGCCTGGTAAGTTATAAATGCCTTATCTGAAAAAAAAATAAAAACAATGTGAAGTATAGCTTATCAAGCTTGAAAATTCCTTTCAAACTCCTCACTGGTGGGCTCAGCTGATTTCTCAGAGATGATGGTTTTTAAAAGTTTAAAACTTAACATTCTTCATGTTTACATGCACAAGCACTAAATATAATCATATACTTGTTTTTGCCAGTGATGAGACCATACCATGTATATTATTCTATTCCATGTGTTTAATTCTTAATGTTATATATTAAAGACATTTGGATGTGAGTTTCAAATGTCTTGTAGTATTATCAGTCATCTTTGGTAAGTAATTTTGCATCTGAATATTATATACTGTGATAAACTCCATAGAACTGAGTATCTGGATGAAAATGCATATATATATATATATATATATATATGGCAAATTACATTTTAAAATATAAGAAATGTTTATTCAATAAAATATTGACACTTCCAATGATAGACTCAAGCTATGAATAGTCAGAATTTTCTAAGAAGTGAAATAAATAAGAATTATAAAAAATCCCCAATTTACCCCTTACATATCATTTTTCTTTATATGCTCGTAGTGTTTATTTCACTGGTTAATTTTCTCTGGTTTTGGTAGTAGCATTAACATATATACTGTGAGCTAGGCACTCTACTGACTGCTTTCTATACTGTATCACTTAATACTCTCTAAGTTGCTATGAATTATTGACATAAATGTACCTACTTCACAGATAGGGAAGACCTGTGTTTTAAGAGGGTAAGGTCCTTGCTCAGAGTCACAATCATACAAAGCAATCAAGCTAAGACTTAAACACAATTGTTGGATGTATACCCCTGCTCTTAGCATTAGACAATGTAGATACTATTTTTCTTAGATAAAGGCAATACAAAGACATCCCTCTTTGCAATTGCTGTACTGTCATTTCCCAATAATATCTGAAACATAGGACTCATGTCAGAGACTTGCTTTTTTAATCTCAGTCTATCCCTTTTAAACGTGTATTTATTCAGCTTGACCTTCCTTTTATTCATGCAAAAATAGAGGTGAAAGAATCTGTCTCCAGAGTTGTAGGGGTTAAATTACACAGTGTACATCAGGCCCCAGCATCAGTATCTGTTTATGAAAATCACTCCATGAATGAATGATCCTGCTTTTCCCACTAACAGCAGCTAAACGTTTGAGAAAGGAAAAGGATCCTATCATTGGTGAAGACTGTTCATTCTATTGCTTTAAAATAAAATGCCCAGCACTGGCTAAGTACGGAGTTATTGAATATGAATAGACTGGACATATTGAATATGTTATGAACCAGATAACCATATCTATAAAGGTAGGAATACATAGAGAAAGAGATTTAAATGCAATTTCAATTTTAAAATTTTTATAATAAAATTTCAGCTTTTTTGAAGAAAGCATTTTAGTTTAGTTATTTTAATAACAGCATAAAACATTTGTTTTTGCTTTTTCCTATTTCTTTTCCTTTAGATTTCACAGCTTTACCTGAACCCTAGATCCTTTTAGTACTTTGGTTTCTGGTTGAATTATGCTAATGCTCTGAGAGGGCCATATTTAAAGATGTATTTTTAAGTAGCTGTGCCTCACATATTTATCAGTATATTAGCTTCATAAACATTTTAAGTTTGTTTTAGTAAGGCATAAATTTGCTCATGCTTGATTTATATGTGTTTATAAGAATCAATCTTTCAACTCCTCAATCCTTGAATTTCTTAATTTGTGAATATTTTCTTTTGTCTGGATAATGTTAAAACTATTAACAATTGGACAGTCAAAGTTCAATTTCTAATGAATTTGTTACCCACTAAATTCATTATATTTTAATTAATGTAAGCAAATTAAAACTACATTTTCTTTTTGTATACACAGTGAGCACAAGTGAGTACGTATTATAACCCAATTTCTGTTTTATTACCAGCTAGACCTATTATCAGGGAGTTTATTGTGGACTTAGTTCTTACAATTAATTGTGTAACAGTAGCTGTCCTAGGAGTCGAATGATTAGGAAAAAAGCAAACAGAATTAAACTCAATTATTCAAGTTCTGGTTATCCAAAATTAACATATGTTCCTTACTTATCTTGCCATTAAAAATTCCTTCATTCAGAGTACCTTGCTCTCTCCTTTTTCACCACCGGTAAGCTTCATTTCTGATGTTGTCATTCAAAACTGTGTATATTGGTTTAGTACATGGATCTTTTGGCTTTCAAAAAATGTTTAAATATGCCGGCTTTTGATATTTTTACCTTTGGAGTCAAAGTAGTATTAGTAAATTCATGACATTGCTAGATTAAAGCTGTTAGGAAAGGGGAAAGAGGAAGGCACTGTCTGGTTCTCTCTAGATGATAAAATTCTTTTCTAGGTAGCATGGATCTGTCTCCAATTTAAAAATTTGTTTCATTGTATCACTCAACAGGCAAGAACAGAATGGAAGGCAATGTCAAAGTAAACTAAATGCTTTCTCTAAAATCAGTTGTCATTGAGGTTAGTACAGATCGTAATAGCAAATTCTTCTGTGGTTTTTCATATGTCCCTTTGAAATACATTAAATCATATAATCCCTCAAAATAACTCTATGACATTGTTATGTTAGCAATAAGTCCTTTTGTCTGCCTGTCTGCTTTCTTTCTAGAAATCTTGGTATTGAAACAAGTATGCACTGTTTCTAATGGAAGCACTAGTACACAATAAATAATTGGACTCAAATAATTTACCTTGAAACAACCTATTAAGATCACAAAGGCTGATGTTTGCAGTATCCATCCTTGATATATGGTTAGGACACAAACCGACTAGTAAGGAAAATAAAGATTTAGGTGCTTAATAAATATATTGTGGACAGGCAGATGGACATACAAGGATAAGTGAAAAGAGTTAAAAATACTAATCCCATCATATTACATTCATGCATACATACAAATTCATATTATAGCAAATCATAACATTTTTGAAATTGTTTTTTAAATGATGTTTTTTAAACAATAGTGTAATTTTCTTAAGGAAAAATGGTTTCATCAATGTCAGATTGGTTAACAATTTAAAATCTTTGGCTTAGTAAAATGTTTTTCTAAAGCATGAATGAATCCAAAAGACATATATATAGTTTATTAAAGATCTATGACACACTGATTTGACTTTTAAATTTTGACTACTTGAAGGGCCCAGACTGATTATTGACCAAAAGTTCTAGTTCAGTCTAGTCCATCACCTACTCCATGAGAGCCACATTATTTTGAATTGTAGTCCATGGCAGCAGCAATGTTGCAATTCACAATTCCAGTTCATAGTTTGAACTGAAGTTTCAAAAGGTGGGACCTAAAATGGCTTGATTTTTATTGGGGGATTCCTCACAGTGGCAGCAGAATGGTTTGATGTAACTGAATTTCCTAACAGGTTCACCTGCCCCTCTTCCCATGTAGATGAGAGATTAAACTACATAGCAACTATTAGTTCACTTAAGCTTATAGAATTTCAATTTTGTTATTTTAAACTTGTTCTTTCCTTAAGTAGGAGCCTAAATTTACATTTCTTAAACATCTCAGGCTGGCTTCTTTCTAGCCTTCTATTGCTGTTATTCTGTCTTTCTGCAATGTAACTGCCATATGTACAAGTCTGTATTATAGTGTCATATATTTTGTTCAAACTAAAGACTTTATCACTTATTGAACCTGTTATTTCTGGCATCTTAAATCTAAAAAGAAATTTTTGTACTGCAGTTTTTAAAGATCTTTTCATATATGTTGCATTTGCTAAAACTTTTCTTGGTGAAAGACAGTCATTTATAAAGTCTGTTTCTCCATAAACATGCAGAGAACAGGTAGATGACGTGTCATATTAAATTCATTGAGTTATTTTTAAAAATCAAATGAAGTTTACAGTGGAAATAAAAGCTTACTTTAAAAATTTACTATTGCCCAGCAGCAGAAGGACACATTTCTTCATTTTTGGATCACATTTCCTCAGAAACCATAATTACCCATAATTTTTTAAAAGATTCCTTTATTAGTTTGAAACGTAGGTTTTATGTTCATTAGGTAGATTAGAAAAGTTTCAGAAAAGGAAGGAACACACAGAGTGGAAAATGTCGTATTGACCTAATTGAACATCCTTAAATGCCAGTGAAGATTTGCTGATGTTTTTTAACACCTGTGTAATAATGTTGCCCTTTAAATATAACTGGTTAAATGTTCAAAGCTGTGTCCTGGGATTTTGCCATTTGATGTCCATTAATATCAATTGGAGTATGCGGCCAAATCCCTGTATACCACTTTGAAATTTTACCCCTTAGTGTTAATGATAGTCTTCTAACAGTGCAGTTAGAAATAAATTATTTATCTGCTTAGTTTAAATTTTCTTTAGTCTCTTGGGTCAACTAAGGGAGGGGGATTCCAATATTTCTTTATTACTTCAAAGCAACATGTATATAAAGAATCCATTAGCTTAGTATGTGTTGAATATGTCTGTTATACTGGGAAGAGGTAGGTATACCTCTATCAGAAGATTTAAATTGTAGATTTCTATAAAAATGCTTTTCTTTAAATTTTATTCTCATTTAGATTTCTTGTATGTGCATATATATATATATATTTATGATATATATGTATTTTCAATATAAAATTCCTGGTGTACTATATTTGCTTTATCATTTAAACATGAAGACTACAAAGAAATCATTGGCAAATAGTTTTATATAAAAATTAAGTCTTGATGTCCAGTTTCTAATTTGTTTTAACTTAATATCTTGTATTCTAATGTGTCAGCATTGAATATTCTTAAGAAATACTAATAAATAAAGGGGTATTTTTGTTAGTGTGACAGCAACAAGCAGACATTTCCACAAACATTTTTGCATTGAGTTCAAAAGCATCAGTTATACATGCTTTTTGTTCGGTGTAAAGTGGATATGGACAAAATTAAAATGAATGTCACTGAAGTCCTTTTATTTGTAATGTATCTTTTTAGAGAAGCCATAGGTTTACAGCAAAATGAAGGGGCAAGTAGAGAGCTTTTCTATACACCAGCTCCCCTGGTGCACATAGCCTCTCTCATTGTGAACATACTTTTCCAAAGTAATATATTTGTTAAAACTAATGAGCCTAAATTGACATATTATCACCCAAACTCCACTTTTGCCAGATTTCACTCTGAGCATTGTACATTCTATGAATTAAGACAGATGTCCAACAATGTGCATCTACCTTTATAGTATCACATAGCATTTTCACTGTCCTAAAAATTCCCTTTGCTCTGCCTATTCATCCCCTATTCCCTCAACCATTGATCTTAATACTATCTCTATAGTGTTGCTTTTTCTAGAATATGGTATTGTAGTTGGGACTGTATAAGATGCATGTCTTTCAATTTGAAAGCTACGAATCTCAAGACACATACACTCTAATTACTCTATGTGTTTTCTGGAAATGAGAGTTTGAATAGATACATATTAATAATGCTGATTGTGCTTGTGGAAATGATGGTAAAATACTACACAATACTGAACAAGAGGCATATTGTGTTTTTTGTTGAGCCCTGACCTATGATAATGTCAAATTCTTGTACAAGTAGAGCTGTCTTTAGTTTAAAACGTTCCTTTGAAGAACTGTTGACTTTTGAGTGAACAGGAAAATCAACTTATCTTACACTGTTATAATAGCATTAATTTACTCCTGGATGCATTGAGTTCAAAAGCATCAGTTATACATGCTTTTTGTTCGGTGTAAAGTGGATATGGACAAAATTAAAATGAATGTCACTGAAGTCCTTTTATCTGTAATGTATCTTTTTAGAGAAGCCATAGGTTCACAGCAAAATGAAGTTGAGAGTCTCCGACTCTAAGTTAGCTTTAGTATAGTATGTTGCGAGTCTCCGACTCTAAGTTAACTTTAGTATAGTATGTTCATACTTAACACTACCAGTGTTCTATCCATCTATGTGATTTTCAAGAGATCAGGGAACAATGTACTGGTAATATCTGGCTAATTAAATATGTATATATAAAGAGAGGAAGAAAGAAATGAGAGACTACTTGATTCTAGAAAATTCTCTTTAACTTGATTAAAAATTTCTAATATGTGAAAAATTACATTAGGCTCATGATGCTTTTTCAAATTACAGGAAATACATATACAAAGCAATGTGGAATCTGTAATTTCATCAGCACCTTGCTTGTTTTTTTACAGTATCTATATTCACAACAGTTGCTTTACACTTTGCAGAAACGTAACAGAGTCTATTTATGTGCTGTATATGGTTGTTTCTTTTTCCTTTTCAAAACCTTCTGTTTCTTGCTCTTTTTAAAGACAGATGCTTAAATGTTCCATATGATCTTTATACGTTACTGTATATTAAATTGTAATTAGCATGCATTTTATGCAAGACTTCTAGGTTTGCTGTACCCACTGTATAACTTCTCAGCATTCAACAATACCATCAAACTTCTTAAAATAAATACACTTCATTGACAAATTATCTGACTTTAAAACATAACATTTATACATGATATCTATATATGCTAGTAGAGATGAGGAAATTTGGAATTTCTCCAGTATACAGTATTGTCACTACATAATGGTAAGTATAAGACAGTATTTCCAGTGTTCATTATACTAAAAATTGATTATCTTCATTTTCTTTAGGAACAGCAATCAGACCTATTGCTTTGAGAGCTGTAACCTCCATTGCCCGAGCTTTGCCTGGATTTCCCATTTTGGCTACTGGTGGAATTGACTCAGCTGAGAGTGGACTTCAGTTTCTCCATGGTGGAGCTTCAGTCCTCCAGGTAGTACTTGGTGTGCTTGCCTTTTAAATACTATACATCTCGCTTATGCAATATATATTATATGACAAAAGTATATTACTGTATAGAAGGAGGTAGTGTAAGGTTAAAATGGCAGAATGTGTTACATTTCTCTTGTAAGTTAAGAACAAACCTTAATTTTATTTCCTGTCATGATGAAAAGAGGGAACCTACAAGTACTGTTTGTTTTTTAAATATGTTAATTCACACATCTATCTCTAAAATAAATGACAACAGGTACTATTACCAACTGGATGAGAGTTCTTTTCCTCAGTTTGGACAGCAAACAAAAATAGGCAAAGTGTAGCTCTTTTAATGTTAACAGTTTTCAATTTGAATGTCAGGGCTATGAACTCTTAGTGATATTATAAAGGTGGATGCATGTTGCTGTACCTCTGTCACCTCTTGGGAGCAGCAGATATTGGCAGACCTCAGAAACACTTCCAGTGATGGCAGCTCCAGAGAAACTCTCCATTTTCTCTCTGCTTTTCTGTGGTTGCTGGATTCCCTCAGGGTTACCAGATCTGATTCCTGGCTTTTTTTCTATGACAGCAGTGTTTGTTATTACCAGCTCTCAGTGTACCAATTCAGCCTGCTCTATTCAAGATAGAAGTCATGAACAGGCAAAATGTACCATCTAAAAGAATCCTGATTTGACATACACTGCAGTATAAGGAAGAACAGTGTATGCACTGACACTTAAGGGTAAAGATGAAGTTATTCATTTGGGAAAAAATGACATACTCATGCACAACATTCTGTTAGCTAACTGTAGATTTTCTGTTTAATCATGGGTGGGCAAGGCTATTCATGGACCTGATTGAAGATAGCTATAGAGAGACAAAGTCAGCCAGAGAGGTTGTGGAATGGAGTCATCTGGTATGGACCTGTCATCCACTTGTGCTATCGCCCAAGGAATATCTCCCAGCGAACTCATATGGCCAGCCACAAGGCATTTGGGGCTGCCAAGCTGTGAAAGATGAAAGAAAGAAGGGGCCAGGAAATTAACTTCATGGCATAAGTGCCTGCCTGGCAAGTGCGAGGTCATGAGTTCCATCCCTGGTACAAAAAAAAAAAAAAAAAAAAAAAAAAAAAAAAAAAAAAAAAAAAAAAAAAGACAGAAAATAGAAATTTAAAAATGACTTTTAGGGAGTTCTGGGCCCTAATTCTCTGCCTCAGTGACAAGCGCATACTGTGATACTTAAAAATAAATGAATGCATGAGAAAAATCTAAGCAAAAGTAAAATATCCATTGAAAAATAAAATAAAATGAAGGATAAGCTCAATATATGATCAGTACCATGATGGACTGGAGAGATTACCAAATTTGACTCTGAACTTCCTGGCGAAGAGGGAAAACATTATTGGCTCCTTAACTTTAAAATATACAAATATTGGTTGTTCACCTTCTTGTGGTACAAAACTGAAGGAAATTCTGTCATTGTCTTTACAAAGGGATGCTTTGATATATGGTGAATTCTACTCTTAATTGCACCTCTAGAAATAACACATATTGAGTAACTTTTTATAATTTGTACACTTGTTTTTTCATAATGTTTCTTAACATGTGTCTAGTTCTGTTGGCATATTTTAGCATAAGCATTTCTCTGAGGAACCAGATGTGCATGCAGGTTTTGGTTCTGATTGACACAAGGATACATTTTTGTGTATAACTACGAGACTAAGGACTCTCAAATAATAATCCATTAATGTGACATCTCACTACAAAATATTGATGGTAATTGGATACAGAGAGTTTAATATCACTGATGTTCTCTGGTTAAAGAAAAAAGTAATCTACATGTACGTTTTACTGTTAATTTGACAGTCAGAATTAACACTGCATCATGAAATATGTATTAACAAATAGGGATATATATATATACATACATGTATATATATATAGCATATATGCAGTGCTCAGTTTCTGAATTTGTTTGCTTCCTCATTTATCCCACAGTTGGAGTCAAAGTAGGCTAGCAACCTAGAAACAACAGGCACAGATTAAAACATAATTCTCCTCTCTCTATCTAAATAACCAGAATGGAAGCACCCTAGCAAGACAGTCAACTTTGAGACAATCACTGTTACATCTTAGCTAAACACCATGGATAAAAACTGCATTCCTACAACTATGTGTGCAAAGTACAAATAGGGATCCTAGTCCAGGAACCTCCTCACTCACAGTACAACCCTGCATCTCCACTGGGCAACATCCCTCACACATGCAGGAAAGGTGACCTTCTATCCTGGAGAGAAAGGAGGTGTCCCTTCTCCTCTGAGATGGCGCAGAGTAGATCTAGTGAGGAATTAGGGTTTTCATTACTTTCATGTGTTAACAAGATGACTGTCCTTTTCTCCTCCCTGTAGCATCAGTGAAGGCCAAGCGGAGGGTGGCAACAACACATTCTTGCTCCCTCCAGTCAGGGTGGTGTTAGTGGAGGCTTGCTTTCAACCTCTTCCCCTGGGAAGAGGTCAAGAAGGCAACCTGAGTTCTATCTGGGCAGCATCCTTCCCTTCTCTGCCAAAGTAATGTCTAGAAAAGTCAGTTAAAAGGTAAGTTTAGATAAGAACGAGAATCTCTTAATATGCCATATGTCAAAACTTCAATCAAAACTTTTTATACAGAAAGATCTCCAGTTCAAATCGAGTTATTAATACCAAAATGACTGCAAAATTACAATAATCTGACAAACATTTAAAAGGAACAATGATAAAGTTTCATTTATAACTAATTGCACACATGCTTGAAACTGATTTTTGTTTAAAAAACTTTAAACAAAAAAATTGAAAATTTAAAGGTAAAGTGGAAATTTTAGGACTACAAAAATTCAGTAACTGAAATGCAAAACTCAGTTGTTGTGATGAACAGCAGAGAAGAAGAGAACAGCAGGAAAGAAGAGAAGAAAGAATCAGTGAACTAGAAAATAGAACAATAGAAATTAACCAATCTGAACACTAGGAAAACAGAGTAAACAGAGCCTCAGGGAACGTGGAGGCTACAAGGAAAAACATAGTATTTAAATTAACTGAGCCTCAGAGGACTTGTGAAAGAAAGTGGAGATGAAAAGGAAATAGTGGCTGAAAATGTCATCTTTTTCTAAAAGACAAGACCTATAAATTCCAGAAACCAAGGGAACCTCAGACAGGATAGACTCAAAGAGATCCATATTAAAATACATTTAGAATCAAACTGCTGAAAACTGAAGACAAAGGAAACCCTGAAAGCAGAAAAACCAGAGATAGTTTATATAAAAACGGACAATTCTATTAACCATGGAAATCTCATCAGCAACTTTCAAGTCCAGAAGGAAGAGGAAACACATTTTTTAAGTGCAGAAAGGAGAAAAAAAAAAAAAGGCAATGAAGAAAACTATTTCTTCAGGCATGAAGGAAACCCAAGATCTTCTCAACTGAGGAAAAATGAAAAGAATTTATTACCAAGTGACCTGAACTAAAAGAATGACTGATTAAAGTTCCTTAAGAAAGAGGAAATGAAAGAATTCACGTTGGGACATCAAGAAGGAAAGAGGGATGGGGCCAATTGTTTCAAAAGGAATCTGAAACATAATAAATACCAGGCTTGAATGTGACTGAGCTGATTTTCATGAGCACAAAGTAATGCATGGTTTAGAAAGATGTAAATGGGTTATGAGTGGATTCCAGAATGGACCACTGCTCTACCAGATTTGGGATCATCAGCAAGTCACACACGAGAATAAAAGATCTCAGCTACCTATCATGAGCCGGTGGAAGCTGCAGCTACATACTTTATTTCTACAACCTACCCAAGAGTGAAAACGTTTTGTACTTCTTTGTACTGATATCAGCTAACATTTGAAGGATGTCAGTGGTATAGACAAAGTCACATGGTTTTTGCTAGAGCCAGAACTTGGATATCATAATTTTATAGCCACAGACTGACTGTTCATACTTCCTGCCTGCCCCCAGAACTTGTAATATAGGAATGTCAGTGACAGTTTTCCTATAAAATGCTTGCATATTCAGGCTTACTCTTTACTCATTTCACATTTAAAAAGAATAAATGTGAAAACAGAAAAATAAAGCAGCTAGCTTCATGTGTCCTGAGTGCAAATATGTACTCAGTGTCAACTGTAGTATGTAAATGTGATGTAGAGTACTGTATAACTTTATTAACAATGTGCAGTGAAATAATTGCTCACATTTCATTTTCTTCTTGGACTCCTCTTAATGGAGAACCAGAGGTTTACTGAGTCTATGTTAAGAAAATGAAGTCTATTGTGTTTATACACGAATGGACCTTGGTATTGGGAGAGAGCCAGAGTGACAATTCTGATGAGAGGACTTTTGCTCTGTCTTTCTTGGGCCCTATAATTTCTCCCTCAGGAGAATCTTAATTCTTGTCCAGGCTTTACTCTCTCCAGATCAAGCTTCTTGTTTGTTCCTCCTCTGAACTTTTGACTAGTGCCTGGCTGTCATGACCCACTGACCCACTGCACATGATGCTGTTTCAGCTCCAGCTTCTGCATGAAGTGCCTCACTAGTTTAATATCTGTTGGCTCAGATTTCTAGGAAAGGAAATCTGCTTGGCGCAATTTAGCTTTTTGCCAATCCCCATCATAAGATATTGACTACTTGACGTGTAGCAGAAACATGGAATACTGTTTGAATGAATTTATTAAACAAATGGTGCTTGACATTTTTGTTTTTGTTTTGTTGTTGCTTTTCCTAACAAAATTTATGGAAAAGAGAAAGGGTTTACATGGTGCAAAAAGTCATTGACCCTTCAGCTCTCACTGGGAGCGCCAAAGGTTTTGTTAAAAATGTTATGTTTCAAAAAATGAAAAAATAAAAGAAATAAAAATGTTAAATTTCATACGTAGGGTTTTACTGATTGAAATGACAGCTTATTTGTCAATCCTACCATCAGCTTGCCTCAGACTTTTATTTAGCCAGAAAAAAGTTTTAACCAATATTAGCTGAATCATAAGCAAAAATCAGCATTATGATGTACTTTGGATGGTCATGAGACAGAAAACTCTTGAATTTATAAATTTGGCCTGGCATTCTAGTGAAGTGGAACATTAATAATATTTTTCTCTCTCTTTCGTTGCAACTGAATTTCTCCCTGTTCCACTTTCTAATCCTGGGTTAATACAAACTTTCATTTTCTATATTTCTAGGATGCTGCACATTATTAGAGAAATTCAAGTAGTTCTGTCAATTGGATTTACTCCAAAACAGTGTTTAATGTCAGCTAGGCCTTGGGTACCAGTCAGAATCCCTTTTTATTCATTTTGTTTTAAATAAAAACTTCCAGTAGCCATGGTGGTGCATGCCTGTAATCCCAGAACTCAGGTGGCTGAGGTAGGAGGATCTCCAGGAGCCTGAGGCCAGTCTGGGCTACACACTGAGCTCAAACTCAGCATGAACTTCATAGAATTACCTTGTCTTGAAGGAAGGAAGGAAGGAAGGAAGGAAGGAAGGAAGGAAGGAAGGAAGGAAGGAAGAAGGAAGGAAGGAAGGAAGGAAGGAAGGAAGGAAGGAAGGAAGGAAGGAAGGGAAGGAAACAAGGAAGGAAGGAAGGAAGGGAAGAAAGAAGGAAGAAGAAAGAAAGAAAGAAAGAAAGAAAGAAAGAAAGAAAGAAAGAAAGAAAGAAAGAAAGAAAGAAAGGGAAAGAGGAGAAAGAAAGAAAAAGAAAAAATGAGGGAAGAAAGGAAAAGTGAAAAAGAAGAGAAGAAACCTTATCAAATTCTCTAGCAATTAGTTCATGTCTTTTTCATTCACTGCAAAGACCTAAGCCTCTCCATCATTGCCCTCCCGTTTCTCTGATGCCCTCTGCTGTCTCTTTACACAACTCATTCCCCTTCTCTGGTTTGGTTATATTTCTCCAGTTTACCTATTTATACTCAGAAATATAACATGAACTAACAAAATGCACCAAAGATGTGTGACTGAATGAATGCAGTGTACTCAAATGTCTGGATGATAGTGCCTATACACTGCAAGTAGCCATTTAAGTGAATATCTGTGTTTGAGAATAACCCATGTGATTTTTTATAAACTATGTGTATTGCAAAACTGATAAGCTAAATATTTTTAATCACTTGGAAGGAAATTTCTTCCTTTCCAATCAGTACCCATCATGACTCATCCCCTTATTCAACTTATTCAATAAAGGTTTAAGGTCCTACTGTGTGCCTAATACTGCAGTAGGAATTTGGAATATATCCTGTGAATATAGCTGACAACATCTGTTACCTGACAGGACATGCGTTCTAGTGAGGTGAGGGAGGCACTCTATAATAAATATGGAACCAGAGTATATTGCCTAGTATATTAGAAGATGATGAATGTCATGGGGGAAAACAGGCTTCATTGCAATGGTAACATTTTTTTATAAAAAACTGAACAATAAAGAAAAATTACATTAAAGAAAATTTTTCTTGCACCATCACTTGCTTCTATTTTTGCTAGTTGATAATTTAACTGAAATATAAAAATAAAAAATATTATAGTCCATCTTGTACTTTACCAACTGAAAATTTTCTTATTTCAGATTGCATTTTAATTAGTAATGTTTTCTTTTTGGAACTCTCTTTACTTTTTCTAGGAAAGTATTATTTCTCTGTGGCACTGATTTGTCTATCACTTTATTCTATAACTTACTTTAGCATAGAAGTCAACGTTTCAGTGGCAAAGTATCCAATCATCTTACCTTAAAAACGTTTTAGTGAATTTTTTATTAGTACATGTTTGGAATTAATGCAGTTTACAATCATCTTACAGAGTGGTTACATATACATATTAGAAGTTGGTTTTTGTTTTCTTTTTTTAATCCCCTTCCCTCCCTTCCCACTTCCTCTTTGGGTTCCCATATTCCCTTTTTGGTACTTGTTGATATTATTTGTCTGACCTCATGTCGTGGTATATAGTATTTACATTTACTGGGGTTATTAGGTTCTGTACATGCATACATGTATTCCTCTCATTTTCCCTTCCCTTCCCCCTCCTGCTTGGGCCCTTGGATCACTTTTCTTTGAGAAGAGGTTTTTGACCTTGCCTCTTTTTAAGAGATGTATTGCGTTTACTGGCTTATGTATACTGAATCATCCTTGCATCTCTGGGTTGAAACCTACTTGATCATGATGTATGGTCTTTTTGATAATGTGCTGCATTCTATTTTTTAATATCTTGTTGAGGATTTTTGCATCTATGCTCATTAGAGAGATTGGCCTATAATTGTCTTTTTTTGTTGTTGTTAGTTTGACCTTTACCTGGTTTTGGGATCAGGGTGATACTGCTTCCATAAGTAAATTTGGGACCACTCTATCGCTTCCAGGTTTTTTTGAAGAACTTGAGGAATATTGATGATATAACATCCTTAAAGGTTTTGTGGAATTCAGCAGTGAAGCCATCAGGTCCTGGACTTTTCTTAGTTGGTAGATCCATTATTATTGAATTAATTTCATTGCTTGTGATTAGGTTTTTAGTATATTTATATATTCTTAGGTTAGTTTTGGTAGTTTGTGTGTGTTTAGGAACCTGTCCATTTCTTTAAAATGGACATTTGCTAAGTTTTTGGAATATAATTTTTCAAATATTTACTATCTTCTGTATTATGACAGTGTTGTGATTTCACTTTTTTCTAATTGCATTGATGTAAACCTTTTCTCTCTGTTGGTGAATCTTGCTAAGTGCTCATCTATTTTATTTATTCTTTTGAACAAATAGCTCTTCCATTCATTGATTTTTTAAAAAACACTATTCTAGTCTCAATTTCACTGATTTCTGCTCTCATCTTTATAATTTACCTTCTTAATTTCAGTTTGGAGCTGATTTGTAGTCATTTCTCTAGTATCTTAAGATTTCTCCTAAGGTTATTTGGGCTTGTTCTGTTTTTCTAATGTGAGCATTGATTGTGATGAATTTTCCTCTTAGAACTTCCTTCATATTGTCCCAGAGATTCCATTCAGTTATACAGTCATTGTCATTAACTTCCAGAATTTCTTTAATTTCTTCTTTAATTTCTTTAATTTCAATTTCCTAGAATCATTGGTTGTTTAGAAGTATATTGTTAATTTTTCAGAATTTTTTGCCTTTTCCAAAATTTCTTCTCTCTGTTTCTATTTTCATTGCACAGTAGTCAGATAGTACACATGGAATAATTTCACCTCAAGTCAATATGAAAGTATTTACTTCAGTAGGCTTTGTGGACTAGAATGTGATCTCTTTTGGGAAAAGTATCATGTGCTGCTGAAGAATGTACACTGTGCTGTAAAGGGTGGAATACTCTGTATATATCCATTAGGTCTGTATGTTCAAGACTGTGGTCCAGCTCTGAAATTTCATATTGTTTTTTTGTTCAGTTGATCTGTCGCTTTGTGAATGTGAGGTGTTAAAGTCCCCTACTATGATTGATCTTTTAACTTCTGCAGTTTTTGTATTTGCTACCACCAGCCATCTGTAAGTCTAAACTATTATATGGTATGTTTATATTTGAAATTTAAGAAATTATCAAACTTTTAAAACTTCTTTTATTTTTGTAAATTAAGAGCTTTTTTATCTAAAACTAGAAAATTTCATCACTGTTTAAATTTTACATGAAACGTATTTACAAAATTATCTCAAGACCATGCTTCACAAAGTAGGCACATTGAATCAACACTGCTTTGTAAATTTGCCATTTGGGATATCCATGCAAAATTAAAGTAGATTCTTTAATAGTTTCCTATAGGTACATGTACCCCTTTGATTCTAGTTGAATATAGTTGCTATGAGTTTATGAAATACAATGGAGATGTGAAAAAGGAATTTACTACTTTGAAAGTTTTCAACATTGGTCTTTTAAGAAATCCTTAGTAAATGTAATAGAAACTAGTGGTTTGAAGCAGTGTAAATATTGAGGTAGTGATCTGTGACACCCAGTATTACCTTAAATAAAATTACATTCATTTATTTTTTATAAAAAATATGTCATCTTCAAATAGAAACAGTTAAACATCTTTTCTGATTTGGTGGTCTTCAGTTTCATTTTCTCGCCTTATTGTTCTGGGCATGACTTCAAGTACTATGTTGAATGGAAGTGGGGAATCTAGTTGTCACTGTCTTGTTCCTGATCACAGAAGAAAAGATTTCAACTTTTTACCATTAAGTATGATTGCCTTAGCCGGGCATGGTGATGCACACCTTTAATCCCAGTACTTGGGAGGCTGAGACAGGAGGATTGTTGTGAGTTCGAGACCAGCCTGGGCTACAAAGTGAACTCAGGGCTGGCCTAAACTGCATAGTGAGACTCTGTTTCAAAAAATAGGACTGGGGATTTAGCTCAGTGGCATAAGCATCTGCCTGGCAGGTGTGAAGTTGTGAGTTTGATCCCTGGTATTGAAAATAAATAAATAAATAAAAAAGGTATGATTACCTTTGTTACATTAAGGTACATTCATTTGATAATGTAGTTTGTTGAGCTTTTATCATGACAAAGTGTTAAATTTCCTACATTTATTGAGATGATTATTAAACTTTACCCTATATTGTTAATGTCCTATATCGCAGTTATTGGTTTGTACAGGCTAAATCGTCCTTACATCCAAGGATAAATCCCACTTGATTATATGACTGCTCCTTTTAATGTATGTTGAATTTCAGTTGCTATTACTTTGTTGAAAATTTTTACATCTATGTTCATCAGGGACATTGGCCTGTAATTTTTTTTGTAGAGTCCTTGTCCTGCTTTGCTATCAGAATAATCTTGGCTTTGTAAAATGAGTTTGGAAATATTCCTTCTTTTTCATTATTTTTTGTAAGAGTTAGTTAAGTATTTCTGTAAGTTTCTTTTAAGTATTTAGTAGGCTTCAGCAATGTAAACATCTAATTCTGAGGGTTTTTTAAAGGAAATTTTGTTTTATCACGGTTATAATCTTATTCATTATTGTTCTGTTCAGGTTTTTTCTCTCTTCATGATTTTTTCTAGAAACTTAGTCATTTTTTCTGTTATCTAATGTGTTGGCATTTAATTGTTCATAGTAGTCTGTTACAATCCTGTTTTTTTTTTGTTTTGTTTTGTTTTTTTGTTTTGCTGGCAGTCGTAATTTCACCTCTTTTTTTCTGATTTAATATATTTGAACTTTTTTTCTTATTGTATCTAAAGGTTTGTCAAGTTTGTCTTTTCAAATATCAATTTTTAGTTTTATTGACTTTTCTATTGTTTAAGTCTTCATTTCATTTATTTTTGCTCTGATCTTTATTTCCTTTCAACTTTAAGCTTAGTTTGTTCTTTATCAAGTTTCTCAAAGATTATTATCTCTTACAGAAATAGAAAAAAATGTTGAAATTTATATTACAATACTTACAAAAGATTCTGAATAGCCAGAGAAGTCTTGAGAGAAAAAAAGTTTGAGGTAGCACACTTTCTGATTTAAAATTATATTACAAATCTACAATAGGAAAAAACTATGGTACTGGAATAAAAACAGATACATCAGACAATGGAAGAGAATAGAGAATCCAGAAAAAGAAAACCCAAGCACATACAATGGAGTAATTTTTAGCAAGATCACCATGAAGACACAATGCAAAAAAGGGTATTTTCTTCAATAAATGGAATTGAGAAAACAGTGTCCCTATGAAAAAAGAATGGAATAAGATGCTAATCTTATTATATACACAAAAATCAGCACTAAATGAAGTCAAGACATAAATATACGACCTGAAACTATAAAATTCCTAGAATAAGATACGAGGAAAAACAATCTCCTAGACCAACATTGACCTGGGCAATGATTTTTTTTTTAACATAGGATCCTGAAAGCACAGGTCGCAAAAACAAACATAAACAACCAAAAATTATATCACACTAAGAAGCTTCTGTACAGCAAATGAAACAAACCAAAAATGAAAAACTTGTCTATGAATTGGGAGAAAATATTTTCAAACTATATATCTTTTAAGGTTTTAATATCTAGAATACATAAGGAACTCATACAACTCTATAACGAAAGAGAAAAATATATAAAGTAAGACAAAAAAAGAAACCCAAATAATACTGAAAATGACCAAAAAACCTGAATGGGTATTTCCTGAGGAGATATATAAATGACCAAAATTGTTTATGAAAAGATGTTCAACATCACTAATTACCAGGAAAATGTAAATCGAAACCACAATCATGTCTCACCTCATACCTGCTAGAATATCTTTTATCAAAGAGACAAACAATAAGAAGTGTTTGAAGAGTACAGAGACAAGGGCGTTGTAAATTGGTGTGGCCATTATGGAAAATAATATGAATACTCTTGAAAAAATTAATGGCAAACTACAAAAGGACTCAGCAATTCCTCTTCTGTAAATACTAAAAAAAAAAAAAAATGAAATTAGCACCTTGTAGATATATCTGCATTTCTCTTTTCAGTGAAGCAGTGTTCACAATAGCCAAAAAACAGAAGCAACAAATGTCTATCAACAGATTAATTATATATATATATTTGCATATATATAATTTATAAATATCTGCTTGTTTAGCTTTAATAAAAAGGAGGTTTTTCCATCTCCTTAGCAACAATACGGATGAACTAAGAGGACATTACACTAAGTGAATTGAGGCAGACACTGAAAGCATTTTCATGATTTTTTATTACATGTGGAACCTAAAAAGTAAAAGATCAAGTGCATAGAAACAGAACAGTGACTGGGTGACAAGGGGAAGAGGGATATGGGGAGGTATATTTCAAAGAATACAAAGTTTCAGTCATATAGGATGAGTAAGTATAGAGATTTAAAGTACAGTGTGAAGTATAGTTGGTAATATTGGATGCCAGAAATTTGCCACAGGTACAGATTTTAGATGCTCTTCCCACCAAATAATAATGATAGCAATAATAACAACTATGTGGAATGGTAAATATATTGACTGACTTGAATTTAGTAATCATTTGAATATGAGTGCACATATGAAAACAGTGTCTTTTATACCTTAAATATACACGAAAAATTGGAGAATGTGGTCCACTGAATACTGACTATAAAAACTAAGAAATTAGCTAGTGAGTAACTTGAATGCTCCAGATCATTTCCCTAGTACAACTATGGCATGAAAAACGACTGTTACAATGGAACCAGGTGCAATATTCTGTCCTAGAAATAAGGTTCAAAACATATGGATTTGTGCTCCTAGGTAGCTGCTCTTACAGCTTTGTCAGTCAGTTCAACTGACTTCTAGTTTATTTATATGAATTTATGTGTCTTTGAAATCTATGATTTTTCATCTTATTTGATGGTTTTTTGTTTGTTTTAATATGTAAATTAGAGCTATAGAAAAGAGATGAAATTTATCATTCATTTTAAGGTATTTAAATTTATATATACTTCCTTGCTAAATTATTTTTCAAACTCTTCTTACGTACTTGAGGTCTTAAAATCTTTTGAGAGGCTACTCAAATAAAGAAGTTGGCTTCAAATTGCCAATTATTGATGGGAAGAAGAGTAAGCAAAAAATAATTGCCTTTAAAATAGTTTGAATGAAGAGTCTTAATGAATTAATACTGATTTTTACTAAGTTTTGAATTTGGCTATTAGGCACAGATCTCACCTTCCCAATGAGTACCATGTCCCTTTTCTCTGATTTAAGCACAGGTCTACAATTTCTGCTGCAAAATCTATTCAGGAATTTGATTTATATCCCCAATTCAGACTGAATCAATCAGTTTCTTTTAGTGGTAGGTTTCATAGTAAAATGTTACCTCCCTCTATTACATACAGATAGAAAATATAAATCCTATATGGCCTTTTATTCACTAACCATGGATTTATATAATTTATTTTAATGATATTGCCATTACACTTCAATCTTTTAAGGACTTTGTTTCGGGATGTTGGAAATTATGGAATGCCATCAGTTCATATAAGTACAACTGTGACCTATGCCTTCGTTGAGATACTGTGGGTAATTTTTAAAATTATTTTTTGCATGGATTTGTCACTGAAGTTAATAGAAATTCTGAAATACAACAGAAAGAGGGAGCTCAGAGGGTACTTGCTGTGAACTATGGTCATATGGTGATCGTTCACCAGACTCAGATAACCAAATCAATTTTTAACGATAATCGAAGCTGCTCTGATGGAGCTAGTTCAAGCTAAATGAATTCTTTTAATGTGATCAGGAAACATTATTTTATTAAAACTAGAGAACAAAGAATTTTTTGGAACAGCAGAATGACACCGTTGCCTGAAGAATGCCAATGTGCAGTCTCTTAGTCATAATGTACATGCAGTCTTTGGTGCTCTGATTGTGTTAATAGTTGAGTTTATGAAATCAAAGTCTTGCATACTGTGTTCTAATTTTCATTGGGTAAGTGGGAAATATTTCTTATTTAATTTTTCTGTCACCATTCACTTTAAAGCCAGATTATGATATATGAATACTTGATACTATTTAAAGTGATTTTTTTTAGTGGCATCAGTACTGTACTATTTCACATTAATCAAACTAGACTTATTTTTCTTTCTTTCCTAACTTGAATGAGTCTTTCATTCACAGCTTTTAAAATAATCTATATTTTAAAAACAAACTCTATATGCTTGCCAATAATGTATAAAGAATATGGTCTTATTAGCCGTTCAATGAATTTCTAATTATTGCATCAATTACTACATCATTTTAATTTTCTTTAATGAATGGTTGTTTTCAAGAGTCTGTGATTTTTTAAAAAGCATCTTGATTCCAGGGCAACAAATCTTACTTATAAACAAAGAGAAGAAATAAAATGGAAACCTGGTAGACCTTTGAAAGTCTCTACCAGTGATGGCGAACCTTTTAGAGCTCAGTGATACAAACAGCCTGCTGTGACATGTGTGCCATAGGTTCACCACCACTGGTCTATACATCGTCCCCTTCATGGAAGGAAAGATTGACATCTAGAGTCAAAAAAAAATTAATCAAAGTTAAATCTAGTATTTTTAGAAGATGGTTTTACTGTCTGTACACAAGATGACCATTTTAGATTACAAAAATAGCTGAGAGCTAGCTGCAATACCTGCAGTACAGTCAACTGCGGGCAATTTCTGACTTCATAAAAACATTATTAGCTAAATTTTTCTTGACTCTTACCCAGCTCCTTTGTTGTCTGTCACCTTTTGTATTTTATGTAGAGATTACAGTTTATATAAATTTGATTTCTTTATCAAAGGCTTCATATACTTAATCAAACTTCTGAACTATTTCCCTTTTTACTTCTTCATGTTCAGAAAAAAAAGTTGTTTAAATTTTCTTACTTCAATATTATTTCCTAAAAAAATTATATTTTCTTGACTGTTTTTCTCTTTTTTCTAATTTATCAGTATCACTTGAAATGAGTTGTGATTAGGGCATAACTGATTTTTAAATAAGCATTTCATAACTTGTTCATCCAAATGACTGTGAGAAATAGTCATTTAGGGAGATAATATATTTTGAATGCCTTTTGTATATTAGGAATGAATTTCATTTCCTATAAACAATGCTGCAGAAAGCAAAGATGAGTGAACAAAGTTTGTCATTGAACTGAATTTTATATACGAAGTCATGAGTCTTTTACACTAGTTGATAAGTTGACTTTAATAAACAGCATAAAAAAGAAGTTTTACATAATTACTTTGAACATTACCAAGGTCTTACAAGGTGATTATTTTGAGAAGTCCACACTCATTTGGACGTGTGTGATTGGATATTCGCTTTAAAACCATTGTTTCATAGACTGGTACTAAGTTAGGGTTCAAAACTTAGACTGCATAGAGATTTAGAAAGCTCTACGCCATAACAAATATATGGCAAAAAATACTTACAATCTGTTTCATCTTACCTCCTATTTTTAGAAGATTATTATTATTATTTTTTTTTTTTTTTTTTTGCGGCACTGGGGATTGAACTCACAACCTCGCGCCTGCCAGGGCAGGCGCTTAAGGCACTGAGCCAAACTCCCAGCCCTGGTTTTTTGAGGCAGGGTCGCACTATGTAGCTCAGGCCGGCCTTGCGCTCGAGTTGTAGCCCAAGCCAGCCTCGAACTCACAACGCTCCGCCTACCTCAGCCTCCCGAGTGCTGGGATTAAAGGCTAGAAGATTATTTTTATGTATTAACTCCTTTCACATTTGCAAAGCTATGGGGATATCAGTAAGCATTTTAACCCATTTTAAGTGTTGGAAACGTTTGTGATTTTCTTGAGTTTTAGTAGGACTAGAAACAATGTTTCCCGATTTCTACTCACCTGATTTGTATATGTACCCCCCACCATCCTTGTTATTATACTCAAGATATGTTTCAGGAATGGTAAGAGAGATTGTACAGAAATGAGAGTAGTAGGAGACACAGTGGGAGTCATAGCAGGGTTGAATCGTATGGGGTACTATAACCATGACAAAAATTCTAGATGTTATTCTAAGTTTGGTGAGAAGCTGCTGGAAAATGGCAAGTCTCTAGAAGGCCAACATCTTCACATTTTGCTATTCCACAGGTCTTCTTTGTCTCCTTAGATTGAAGAGCACATATCTCCATGGCTTTGTTTTTGTTTTTAATTAAAGGCATTTATAGTCTGTGATCTTCAGGGGAGTTTCTTCATCCTTCCTTAGGGGGCTTGATCTCCAACATGAGCCTTCATCAACATAAATAATTCACTTATAGAAGAAACATATCTCCAACACGTTATTTGATCAAGCATCATCATCTATCTTCTACATAAAGAAAATATTATTAATTCAGAATCAGACTAACACAACACAAATCCTTTTCTACAATCATATATTATAAAAACGAAGCTCATGGGTCAAGATTATTTTTCTTTTTAAATGACTTCCCTCTCTTCCTTATCATTAGTATATTTATTCTAATAGGCCCAAAATAGACTGATTTTTGTCCAGGCAATGTTCATATTGGTTCCTTAGATTGTTTTGTGCATCCTTGCCTATCAGAGAAGCAATTTCTCTGCAGTAAAGGTAAACCAAACCCTAAAATCTTTTACTTTCCTGATACCTACTCATATATATGTACAAATGCAGTTATAATTGTTCTCATGTTTGATCACTGTCCCCACAATATTCACAACAAACTATTCCCTGTAAAGTTCCCTTCTTCTGAAAAGACCTAGTCTTCATTTTTTTTTTTTGTGGTGCATTATGATTTTGCTCCTGTTTTCTTTTACTTTCTTTTGTTTTTAAAAATTTTATGTATATACTCCACTTTTTTCCTGGCTTATTGCTTAGGGAGTAGATTTAAAAGTTCTCATTTCTAACTATCGTCAAAATTAAAAAATGTGAGGATTAATTTTATTATCATCTAATTTTGAACAAGTATATGTCTGAAGGTTCAGAGGTATGGCAGAAAAGAAGAGATGAGAGAAACACACTGTTAAACAGCAGTTAGACCGTGGAATATGGACAGCTCTAAAGCAAAAAAAAAAAAAAAAAGGTAACCAAGCTCAAGCTCTCAAATCTACTTTGTAAATACTGGTGTTATCTTTTGTTAGCAAGGAAAAATTGAAGCTGAATAGTTCTAACTTATGCCTATATATCACTGCCTGGTATGTGATTTGTTATGAGTATTTTTTCCATCTTTAAAAATCAGTGTTCTCAAGTTCCTGTTTTTCAGTACAGCAGTATAAGAAACATTGGTATTGGTTCTAGCAGCCATCAAAAATATCAGCTCATTCTCGTCTTTCAAATTCTTTATAGTATCTATGTATCATTGTTAGGTGCCCTGATGTAGTTCTGTCATCATGTGTATTGTGGTAGTTAACAGTAGGAGCACTAAAATTTCACTGTCCTTTGCTTAACTTCTGGCCCCACCATTTACTAACTGGATTAATTTGGGCTTGTTTTTTTAACTTCTGTGAACTTTGGTTTATTTATTTCTAAAATGAAAGTTACAGTACCTTTCTTCATGGATTGTTGTAAGGGAGAAATATTATTCAGTATGTTAAAGAGAACATCACATTTCAGAGTCCCAGTTTTCTGCACATCTTGCTTCAGCTATGTTGACCGGCCAGCCTTCTCATTATCCAGCAAATGATTGGCATGTCAGGGAGCCTTCAGCACTCTGGTTCAGCTCTTAGACTGGTTGTAGAATGAATGTGAACTCTGATTGTATCTGTCTCTAATTAATTATAGACTTCCAGAAGAAAGCATATCAGGCTTATGTAATTCTAGTCATGCAATTGACATTTATTAAAGTATATTTTTTGGTACAGATAATGATTTACCAAGGAATAAAGAATAAGCAGATAATTTGAGCACACATTTATTTTTGCAGTATTATGACTCTTGTTTCAAATGATTATGAAAGAAATAAAGAGTCAATTATCATAGTTCTCACAGGCCTAAAAATATTTTTGAAGACTTTTATTAGAAATCATTACTATGTCACCCACTTAGTATAAAAGTATAGAAAAATCAGTAATCTTAAGATTTATTAAAAGTAATAAAGGAAATTAATATCAGAATATCTGTGCATTTCAACTGATTTCCAACCCATGCATCAGAAACCAGGCTTAGGCCAGATTGATATAGACTAGCTTCTACCATAATAAGCTTCTACCATATAGAGTAATTACCAGTTAGGATTTTGACATAACATGAAGAAATTTGGATGTGAGCAGCAATATTCTGTGATGATGTATATAAATACTTATAAAATTCTTACATTTTCTTCTCATATATTTTTTAAAAATTTGTTTCTGAAATAAGCTATTGACTAGTATGCTAAAAGTTTTCTCTAAAGAAAAAAAACATTACAGCACCAGTGGTCTCAAAATGCTTTGGGGGGAAGTTTTTGAATGTTCTATTGGAGATTACCCAACAAATTACAATTTTGGATAGAGAACCAAATAGATTTCTATTGTATCTAAGAAAAAAGTCCATTCAAAATCTTGATTCTCTGGAAATATGTATCCATGAATTATATGTGTGGCTGATGGCATCGAAGTTACAGTTCAGTAGATTTCTAAAAGGCTTTTGAGACAGAGACATGAATTTTTACAGACTCTAGTTACAAGTTAGAAGCTGCCTCACTGTGGGAAATTAAAAATGGTGACAATTAGAGAAAATTCCAGTTGAAAAAAATGTATTATGGAAAAAGCAGTAAAAGCACACATGCACATGCACACATACACACACACAAACTTAGAGAAGTAAAAGTCACTTCTCAGTAGTCTCTATGATTCAATTGTAGATCAATAGTGTGCAGTTAATGCATTACCAGGAGAGCATTAATTTGCAATTACTGCAGGTGATCTGATCCTCTGTTCTGTCCATTGACACAAATGACCTTTTGTTGAAAGAGACTGTAGTCATTATTTTAAATAGATCAAAAGAAAGACAAGGGAGAGTATAGGTCACTTTTACCCCTAATTATCTATACCACATGAAGTGGGAACCTGTGTAATTTGCCCCAAATAGTCACATGATGGAGCATAATGAGTGTGAGCATGAACATGTCTGTTTGTATACAGGATGGGTGTAATAATGTATTAGGTGATTGTGGGTAAAAATATTAAAGATGAAACTTTAAATGCCATGAGTTAAAAATAAAGAAGAACTTTTAGTGATCTCTGTTATGAGGAAAAATATGAGAGACTTTGGTTCAACTAAAAGTATATGCTTTATTGCTTAATTTTGAACATACAAACTGAGTAGGTAGGAGATTTAGAGTTTGATGCTTAATAGCCACACGTTCTTCAAAAAGAGTAGACCCCAGCTCTGCAGACACCATCCACTGATCATACTCAATGTGGCAGAGACTCCTAAGATGTTTTCCAAAGTCTGGTACTCATGCAATGAATTCAGTCTCAGAACAGCACCACACAGGAAGTCTCAGAGGATTCCACCTTACTTATGAATGATTCATTATAAATAAAAGTGCACTAATTATTTTGTTTGAAATATTAGCGCTACAGCTTATAAACTATATGAACATCCTATTAGATATGTGAATGTTTTATACTTTAGTTTTGCTTTTATAAAATGGTAATAATAATGCTTTATAGATTGGCTGTAAAGAGTAAATGTTATTACGTGGAAAGCATATCGAACAGAATATGGGAGGAAGTATGCCATAGACGCCAGATATTTATCATCCTCATCATCCACCATGCTAGTAACTCTATACTTTAACACAGATGTTTTTTAATTTTAATATTTATTTATTTTTAATTAGTACATGTTTGTAGCATGTAACAATTACATTTTCATGTGCATAACACATCTTAATTCTTCCTTTGTAGACTTCCCAGCCCATCCTTCCCTGCTCTCTCCAACTCTTGTTCCCTTTCCCGTTTGCAGAAGTTCTATTGCTATTTTTCCTACAGTTCTCTTTTTTTTATCCCTTTTAACTTCCCTCCTCCTCCCTCCCTCCCTCCCTCCAGCTCTCGTTCCCCATCCAATTTGAAAAAGATCTTCCTACTTCCTATTAGCTTTTATTTTTCTCTTTATTTATATTTTGAGTTTCTCATATAAGAGAAACCATGTGATATTTAAACTTGTGTGTCTGATTTATTCCACTTAAAATTATGGTCTCAAGGTACATCCATTTACCTATAAATGCCTTAAATTTATAATTCTTTATGACAAAATGGTATTTATATTGTGTATAAATATCACATTTTCTTATTCATTTATCTGTTAAAGGGTATACAGGCTGATTCCAAGATTCAGCTACTATAAATGTTGCTGTTATAAACATGGATATGCATGTATCACTATAATATGATGGCCTTACTCTTTGAGGATGATACCTAGAAGAATAGCTGGGTCAAATTGAATTTCATTTTTTTTTTTTTTTTAGTAATCTCCAAACTGATCTCCATAGTGGTTGTACTAGGTTACATTCCCATTAACAGGTAGAAGGGTTCCTCTTTCCCCCCACAGCCTTGCCAGCATTTGTTATTATTTGATTTTTTTCATGATAGCCATTTTTTTTTTTTTTTGGTCTTTTTGAAATAGGGTTTCACTATGCAGTTCAGTTCAGGCTGGCCTTGCACTCGCTTTGTAGTACAGGCTGGTCTCAAACTCACAGTGATCCTCCTGCCTCAGCCTCCCAAGTGGTGGGATTGCAGCCATGCACCATAATGCCCAGCTTCATGATAGCCATTCTTTTGGAGTAAAAGTGGTATCTCAGTGTTGTTTTAATGTGCATTTCTCTAGTAGCCAGCGATGTTAAACATTGTTTATTATTGGCCATTTATACTTCTTTATTCTGAGAAATATCTATTCATTTCAAATGCTCATATTTTGCTTGGGTCTTTTATTTAGCAGGGGTCTGTGTTTTTGAGTTTTTTACATACAGTGGTACTTTGTTTCATTAACTTAATTCTTTCCATGATGCTGATTGCAACCAAATTGCTAGCAGTATTCTAGATGTTAGTCCTCTGTCTGAGGAATAACTGCAAAATATTTTTCCTATTTTCTAGATTGTCTCTACTGTGTTGCTTATTTCCTTTGATGTGCCAAAGATTTTTAATTCAACCTGATCCTCATTGTTGATTCTCAGTATTATTTCTTGTTCCTTTGGGGTTTTATTCAGAAACTCCTTGCCTATGTCTTTAAGAGTTTTACCAATTTTATCTTCCAACAAATTAAGCGTTTCTGTTTTAACATTAAGTCTCTGATCCATTTTGATATTTGTCTTTGTTAATGTTCTCATTGCTGAGACAAAATACGCGACACCCAAAGGTTTACTTAGCTCACAGTTTGTAGAGGTTTCAGTTCATAATCACTTGGCTGCATAGCGGGGTGGCTTGGCAGAGAACGGTTTATGGCGGGCAGACTAGCAAAGCAACAAGGGCCCTCAGCAACTTTTTTCTGCCCCTCTTATACTGTATCTAGGCCACCACCAGGATTAGGTTGGTGCCCAACCAATCAGTGGGAAGATTTAATAACCATACATTCTTTTTTTTTAAGTTGAATATTTTATTTGTTTCTTACTGTGCTGCAAAGCTGTTGCTTCACTGTATAAAAACAGCCCCAGACGATGCAGTCTATTGTAAAATTAAGTGTCGGTCTTCATCTGACATTGTACGACTGACACTCTTCATCCCAGGATCCCACTAGACTTGGCCACCTCTGAAAAGCCCATCCCCCATGACTGTATGAGGTTTTGGGGATACATCTAAACACAAACCATAGCAATTTTGATATCAAATTATCCCAACAACTTTTATTCAGGAGGCTATCTTTCCTCCTATGTATGTTGTTGGCCCCTTTGTCAAAGATCAAGTAGATGAATGTGACATAGGATTTTAAAGTAAAATCTATGGGCCTCCATCTTAGTTCACATTAGTAAAAAATGGAGGAAAAGGTCAAGTGTTGTTTTATTGCAGGATAAAACCTAGGATATTAAGAGTAAGAGAAAAGGAAAATGAGACAGAGAAAGAAAGTTGGGTCTTGAATTCAGGTAATGCATTACTGAGATAGCTACTACTTTATGAGCTGTAAAGAAACACAGGTATCGATTGACCATATGGGAAACCTCTAGATAGAACAGAGAGAAAACAATACCCTAGGACAATCCACAACAAGGAAATGGGAAAAGAATTTTTCTGTCATTTCTATCTGCTTCTCTTTCACATAGGCTAAAATTCATCTTTTGCTGAGTTAACTCTGGATTTTACTACCTGGTGAAAGTCTATTCCACACCATCTGGCATGGCCCATTGTGGCACTTTAGCTATCATACTAGTATATTCATTGTGGTTATCTAGATTCTGATTGAACATTCATAGTGATGAATAACATTACATTACATATTACAAGTTAAAATTATACACAATACTGTATTTTGGAGAACCTACCTCTATATATCTTTAATTCATTGATCCTACTTCTTCTTTTTAAAATTAGATAAAATATATCCATGCTATTTTCATAGAAGCAAAAATTCCAGAAATGAGAGAACTTTGACAATCCTTAAGTAGTTGGACATTATATTCATATGACAGTAATTTATAGTCATATGAACAAAAGTAAGTGAAAATATCATGCAGTTTTATAAAAAAAATTGCTTTGTTGTGTAATAACTACATGAGTTCACTCCCAGAATGAGATTCAAAAGGCAAAGAAGAAATTTGTGGTCTCAAGTAAAATTGGACTTGCTGCTAGGAAATTCAGTTGGTACCCTCAGGACTTGCTGGGATCCGGACACTTTTGGACAGAATGACCTATGCTTAGAAAAGGTCCCTGTTTGCAACTGGAAACGTCACAGTACTCTGCAGTGCTTTCAGTGGTGTGCCTTAAAAACTAATTAGCATGCATGTAAAATATCTTCTAAATCTATTAATCAGAAGGAGACAAAGAGATGGGCCATGTGCTTCTCTAGAAGTGTCTAAAATGGGCAATTTAATGATTTGAGGAGAGGAATATCGTTCTTTTGCTTTTTCTCTGTTCATTCCTTGGGCAGGAGCACTAGTGATTCATTAATCACTCAAACAGCCAACCAAAGTAGAAAGAAAAAAATATGCATTGGTGATGCAATACATAACAAAAATGAACTTTATACAAACAATTGACAATTTTTAAAGAAAAAATAACGCTTTATAGTTTTTCCCATTGGTAAGTAAATGTTGTACATAAGTAAAACACTGTTTAAATCAGTCAACCTACATCTTAAATTTTATTAAAGTTTTCTGGTAGGTTACTCTAACAATTTGGAAGTCTTACTCATTTTAATTGTCATTGAAGGGACTACTTTGGGCCAACATTATATAAGGAACTGGTCATTAACACAGTGTAAACACTCTTTTTTAAACATTAACTATAATCGACAGCAAGGCAAAATACATCATAACTTTGCAAATTACAGTAACAAAATAAATTATCATAGCTAATCCTTACATAGAATTTGCTTTTGTAAGTTAATAAGTATATTATTTCATTGACACCTTTGATACCCAAACTGGAGACAATTCAAATTCCTATCAACTTCATGAATGAATAAACAAAAAGTGTGGTACATCCATACAATACAATACTGTTCAGCAGTAGAATGCATGAACCCAGATTGTTTTAACATGCTAAGCACATTTTTAAAATATGCTAAGACAAGTAGAAGCAATAGACTAAAATTTTATTGTAGCATTCCATTTGTATGAAATGATCAGAAATGGCAATATGTGAACATAGTTTACAAATGAATAGTTGCCTGAAGCTTGAAGAGGTGATGGAAAATAACTGCCAAAACACACAAGGAAACTTTCAGATGGTTGTAATATTCCAACACTGGGTTCTGCTTGTAGTTGCACAGGTGTATAAATTTATTGAAACTCAGTGCCTTGTAAACTGATATCATATAAAGTTTATGGTTTGTAATTCATGCCATAACAATGTTGTTTTTAAAACTACATACTTGGAGTTTAATGTGTGTGAAAAGTTATTTAATACAAGAAGTTTGAATCTGAGGTAGGAGTGATTCAAAGTATTGAAAAATTTGAAAGGTTACAAGAAGGTATCAGTAATGCTGAAGAGTTCTGTTTCTTCAAAATTTTACTGAAAAATGTTAAAATGCCTTTTTAAAGAATCCATTAATATTTATATTATTAGTATCTCAAATGTAATCAAATATTTGTGAGTCCCATAAAATTTAAAAGTAAGCACATTTAAATAAGTCTACATTATCAAGACATCCTTGGGCAAAGCATTCTTAGATTTCTCAAATGCAATCTATGTATTAAAGTACTAAAATTAGAATATTTTCTAACAAATAAGCACTAATCTTACTACATACAAATGCTTAGCACTGAGGCAAATTTTTTTTTTTTTTTTTTT
>RJWM01008404.1:0-72868 GCA_004363535.1 Dasyprocta punctata | reverse complement strand
AAAAAAAAAAAAAAAAAATACAACCTTAAAATTACTCTTTCTTAAAAAACAAAAAAAGTCTTGCATTTCAGACTTCTGAATAAAATCTTCACCATTTTCCCCCCGTTACTGAGGATTAAACCCACAGACCTGCCCGTGCTAGGCAAGTGCTCTACTACTATACTATATCTCCAGCCCAATATTTACTTTTAAAACTCAGAAATCATTTACATAAAACATGAAGATCCCTAATTGTTAAATACAATTGACCTTATCTTATTAAATTAAATCTACTTATTATTTTTTAACATTTATTGTATCTTTAATAGTGTTGATAAAAGGATGGGCCACGTTATGCCTTATTTTTTAATAATCTGAAATTCACTTATTGAAAAGAGAAAAGAACTCCATGACACACTGTGGTTGCAATCCCAGAAGTCCAACACAGGAACAGAATCATAAAAGATGTTAGAGAAAAGAAACAAATCATTTATAAAGATAAAACCATTTAGAATCTCAGCAAACCTTTCAACACAAACTTTACAGGCCAAGAGAAATTGGAAGTTAAATGTTTAAAACCCTGAAAGAAAATAACTTTCACTCAGATTAAGAAATTCCAGAAAAATATCAAAACTGACAGAGAAACAAAGAGACCCTTCAGATATTCATAACCACCAACCAGCAGTCCAAAAAACTCAATTCAAAAAACTCTTGGACAGACAATGAAGCCAATGAGGCCAAAAACACTAATGGAATGAATACATCAAACAGGGTCCACAGTTAAGAGAAAATAAAAGAAATCAGCAATGAAAAAATAACACAATGATAGGAATGAGTTGATAACTTTTAATAATAAAACTCAATGTGAATGACTTTAATTCTCCAAACAAAAGACACAGATTGACAGATTGGATTAAAACACAAAACTCAGTGGTATGCTGCATTCAAGAAACACATTTACTACAAAAAGAAATTCACAAACTAAACTTCAATGCTGCATGTGGTGGTACATGCCTGTAATCCTAGCACTCCAGAGGCTGAAGCAGGAGGATTGCTAGAAGTTCAAGGCCAGTCTGGGCTACAAAACGAATTCGAGGCCAGCCTGAAATACATAGTAAAACGCTGTCTCAAAACCAAAATGAAACCAAAAAACAAAAATTCCAACAAAAAACTAAACATCAAGGATGAAAAACAATATTCTATGCAATGGGAGCCTTAAAGCAAGTAGAAACAGCTATCCTATTTTCAGACAAGCCAAAACTGATCGATCAGAAGAGGCAAAGAAAGTCACTATATACTGGTTAAGGGAACAATTCAACTGGAAGAGATAATTATAAATATATATGCACCAAACACTAGTGCATCCAACTTCATAAAACCAACACTATGGGATATAAAAGATCACATAAACATTAACACGATTATAGTGGAGTATCTCCACATGCCACTATTACAAATAAACAGAACAACCAAGACAAAAAATCAACAAAGTAACAGAGTTGAACCACACCTTTGAAAACACTGACATAATGTATATCTACAGTTCCACCCAACAGAATGTACATTCTTCTCAGCACCACACAGAACTTTCTCAAAAACAGACTACATACCAGCTCATACAGCATGCTTAACTAAGTACAAAAGAATCAAAATTACTTCACACATAATATCAGAACATAGTGTAATGAAATGAGAAATCAATGGCAAAAGAAATCACAGAAATTATGCAAACACACAGAGATTAAACAATACATTCCTTAGTAATCACTGGATCACAAAGAAATCAAGGAAGAAATTAGACTGTTTCTAGAATTAAATGATAATATAGTACAATACAATAGAAAAAATGGGACACAATGAAAGTGGTCCTAAAAGGAAGATTATACTAGTGAATGCCCAATCACAAATATAGGGCAAACCCAAGTAAATAACCTAATGATGTACCTTAACATCATAGAAAAACAAAAACAATCTAAATCCAAAGCTAGTACAAATAAGGAAATTCTAAACATCAGAGATGAAAGTCACACTAAAAAAATATAATCAAATCAAAGAGCTGATTCTTTAAAAGAATAAAATAAACTCTTAGCCAAACTTACCAAGAAAAGTAAAACCCACACCAATGCAATTATAAATGAAAAAAGAAAAATCATGACAGATACCATTGCAATCCAGAAAATTATTAATAACTACTTTAAAAACCTGTACTCAAAAACCTGAAGCATCTGGACAAAATGGATACATTCCTAGGTACGTATGAATCACCAAAACGGAACCAAGAAGAAATAAAAACGTTAAGCAATCAAATAACAGAGAATGAGACTGAGGCAGTAAGCAAAACCTACTAAGAAAAGCTCAGGACCAGATGGATTCATCACTGAATTCTACTACAGCTTTGGGGATGATTGCATGCCAGCATACTTCAAACCCTTTAATGAAATTCAAAAGTAAAGAGTATTGACAAATTTATCCTGGAAGCAAGCATTACCTTGATTCCAAAAGCACACACAACTCAAATGAAAAACAAAGCTACAGGCCAATCATTTAATGAACACAGATGTAAAAATCCTAAACAAGGTTCTGGCAAACAATGCAAATCAAAAAGTCATATAACATGACCAAGTAGGCTTCATCTCAGGGATACGAAGATGGTTTAACATATGTAAATCAAGAAACATAACCACACAAAAAGAACGCCCAAAATGACATGATCACCTCAAAAGATGTAGAAAAAGCTTTTGACAAAATCCATTATTCATACTTGATTTTAAAAAAGTAAAGAAAACAGGTATAGAAGGACTTTATCCCAATCTGATCAATTCCATTTATGACAAACCTACTACGAACATTGTATCAAAGGGGACTGGGGAACTGAAAACTAGACAAGAACGTCCACTATCACAACGCACATTCAATATAATACTCAAAACTTTACAGCTATCAGACAAAAGAAAGGAACAGGGTACATATAGAAAAAGGAAAAGTCAAACTATCCTTCTTTACAAATGACAATGATCCTTTACATAGAATACTCAAAAAAAAAAAAAATCCACCAAAAGAATCCTAGACCTAGAAAACAAACATTGCCATGTAATAGAAAATAAAATCGCTGAATTCTACAAGAAATTTAGGGAAGACTTAATGCCAACACTCCTCAAACTCTTCAATGAAATTGAAAGGGAAGTAAGTCTCCATAACTCATTCCTGGAAACAAGTATTACCTTAATACCAAAACCAGAGAAAGATTCAACCAAAAAAGAAAATAACAGGCCAATCTCCCTAATGAACAGAGATGCAAAAATCCTCAATAAAATACTGGCAAATAGAATACAGAAAGTTATCAGAAAGATTATACACCATGATCAAGTGAGATTCATCCCAGGAATACAGGGATGGTTCAACATATGCAAATCAATAAATGTAATACACCATATCAACAGGGCCAAGGACAAGAACCACATGATTATCTCTATAGATGCAGAAAAAGCTTTTGACAAAATCCAACACCCATTCATGACAAAAACCCTACAGAAAATTGGAATAGATGGTCTCTACCTGAACCTGATAAAAGCCATATACCATAAACCAACAGCTAACATCTCACTAAATGGAGAAAAACTGAACACCTTCAACCTAAAATCAGGAACAAGACAAGGATGTCCTTTATCACCACTCCTATTCAATATAGTTCTGGAAATCTTAGCCAGAGCAATTAGACAAGAGAAAGAAAGGGAATAAGGATAGGAAAGGAAGAAGTGAAATTATTATTATTTGTAGACGATATGATACTCTACATAGAAGACCCCCAAAAAATCCATTAGAAGACTTCTAGAAGTAATAACCAAATTCAGTAATGTTGCTGGATACAAGGTCAACGCTCAAATTCAATAGCATTCCTGTATACAAACAACAAACTCACTGATAGACAAATAAGGGAAACCACACCCTTCACTATAACATCCAAAAAAAATGAAATACTTAGGAATCAACCTAACAAAGGAAGTAAAAGATCTATACAATGAAAATCATATTACTCTGAAGAAGGAAACTGAAGATTTCAGAAAATGGAAAGATATTCCCTGTTCATGGGTAGGAAGAACAAACATCATGAAAATGGCCAATCTCCCAAAATTATTATACAGATTTAATGCAATCCCAATCAAAATACCACTTGTCTACCTCACAGAGCTAGAGAAAGCATTCCTGAAATTCATCTGGAACCAGAAAAGACCTAGAATACAAAGGCAATTCTGGGCAACAAAGGGAAGGCAGGAGGCATCACAGTCTATATTACAAAGCCACTGTGATAAAATCAGCATGGTACTAGAATCAATACAGACCTAAAGATCAGTGGAATAGATTAGAAGATACAGCCACAACTACAAACACACTTAGCCATCTCGTCTTTGATAAAGGGGCCAAACATGTACATTAGAAGAAAGATAGCCTCTTTAAAAAATGGTGCTGGAAAAACTGGCTTTCTATATGCTGTAAACTAAAACTAGATCCATGTCTATCACCATGTCCTAAAATAAAGTCAAAATGGATCAAAGATCTGAATATTAAAACAGAGACACTAAACTTACTAGATAACGAAGTAGGTAAAAATCTTGATGACATAGGAGTAGGCAGAGAGTTCATGAACAAAAATCAAATTGCACAGGAAACACTTCCCAGAATCAACAACTGGGATCTCATCTTACTAAAAAGATTTTGCCTGTCAAAGGAAATCTCCAACAGAATGAAAAGAAAACCCACGAACTGGGAAAATATCTTAGCCAATTGTCCATCAGACAAAGAACTTCTATCTAAAACATATAAAGAATTAAAAGAAATCAGGCCCCTCAAATTCAAGGACCCAATCCAAAAATGGGCATCTGAGATGATTACACACTTCTCAGAGAAAGAAATACAAATGGCAAATAAATAGATCAAAAAATGTTCAACATCAATGGTCATTCGGGAAATGCAAATTAAAACAACACTGAGATTCCACCTCACTCCAGAAAGAATGGCCAAGATTAAAAAATCAAGCAACAACAAATGCTAGAGGGGCTGTGGGGAAAAAGAACCTCTTCTCCACTGTTGGTGGGAGTGTAGACTGGTGCAACCACTGTGGAAATCAGTGTGGAGATTCCTCAAGAAGCTAAGATTAGAAATACCATTCAACCCAGCTATCCCACTTCTGGGCATTTTCCCAGAAGAATTGAAAACATCATACCACAGTGATATTTATGTACCCATGTTTATAGCAACCCAATTTGTAATAGCCAGATCTTGGAAACAACCCAGGTGCCCATCAATCAAAGAATGGATAAAAAAGATGTGGTATTTTTATACAATGGAGTACTCCTCAGCTATCAAGAAAGATTGCATGGAGACTTTTATAAGTAAATGGACACGACTTGAGACCATACTCGTAAGTGAGATAAATCAAACACACATGCGTAAATACCATATTGTCTCCCTAGTGTAAGAAACTGAAACAGTACCTATGATCCAAAACTTACAATAAATACTATGTAAGGGTAAAAAAACTGCTCAAAGAGCAAAAGTAATCGGGAAGGGAAAAGGGTGAAAGAAGGAAGGGAAAAGGAAAAAGATATAAATCTGTATATAAGTATATGTAACATAACTAAAACGAACATACTGCTGAATATATTAGTTATTGAGAAAGAACGGTTAATACTCATATGATTATATCAATTTTACATATCTATATCTGTTAATGTAAGCAACCATTTTGAAGGTACCGATACGCACTATTGCAACCATTGTCAAGTTTCTATCATCCTGTTTTATAAACCTATAAGGTTACTGTTGTGCATTTGCTCTAGTCGTTTGTCTCTTTTGCTTTCTTTCTTATATGTCTTTTTTTCTCTTAAAAAAATAAAATAAAATAAAAAAATAAAATGAGATCAGAAAGGACATAAAAATATGGAAAGATAGTCCCTGTTCCTGAATTGGCAGAACCAATATTGTCAAAAAGAACATACCTCCAAAACTGATACACACAGATTTAATGCAATCCCAATCAAAATATCAACAGTTCTGCACTTCTCACAGAACTGGAGAAAGCAATTCTAAAATTCATATGGAACCAGAAGAGACCCGTAACAAAACACAATCCTGGGCAACAGGAGCAAAGCAGGAGGCATCACAATTCTAGACTGTGATGTATATTACAAATCTATAGTGATAAAATAGCATGAGAAACACATACATGGATCAATGGAATAGAATACAAGGTGCAGAAACAACCTCAGGCACATTCAAACATCTATAATCTCAGCTCTTGGGAGCTTGAGGCAGGAGGATTGTCATGAATTCGAGGCTAGCCTGAAATACAAACTGAGTTCAAGGCCAGCCTAAACTACATAGCAAAACCCTGTCTCAAAAAAGCCCAAAATAATAAATAAATTAATTTTAAGAAAGAAAGAGAAACTTCTCATAGAAGAAAAAATGTTCAACATCTCTAGTCATTAGAGAAACTCAAATTGAAAGAAATTCGGGATTCTATCTTTCTCCAGAAAGGAGAAAACAAGTAATAAATGCTAGTGAGGCTGCAAGGAAAAAGGAACTCTTCTACCACTCTGGTTGGAATGTATTTTAGAACAACCATTATAGAAATCAGTATGGAGATGTCTCAAAAACCAAAAACAGAAGTTCCATTTGATTCAGCTATTCTCCTTCTAGGAATCTTCCTAAAACAGTTAAAGACATCATATTACAGTGAACATTCATACCCATGTCTATCATAGCTTATCTCATAATAGCTAAATTTTGGAAGCCACCTATATGTCCAATGACAGATGGATAAAGAAAATGTGGCATATATACCCAGTGAAATACTACTCAATCACAAGAAAAAATAAATTTCAGTCATTTGTAGGAAAAACAATGCACTTTGAGACCATTATGTTGTGAAATAAATCAGACACACAAGCTTAAATATCACATGGTTTTTATCACGACAAAAACAAAGTATAAATAAAGAGCAAAACAAAAGTTAATAAAAAATAGGAAGATAAATCTTTTGCAAATAAGAAGAGCATCTAGAGATGGAGAAAGGGAAGAGAAAGGGGAGGGGGCAGGGAAGTAAAAAGAATTACAATGTGTTATGTACATACACCAATGCCCCATGAGGAATGTGATAACTATGAACAGTAAATATGTACTAATAAAAAGAAATGAAAAAAAAAACATGAAGTGAACCCATCTAGACATCTGCGGTACTTTATGATGTGAAAAATGTATTAACAAGGGCCAGGTGTGGTGGCACATGCCAGGAATCCTAGCTACTCAGGTGGCTATGAAGGGCAGCCATATTTCCCTATTTGCTAGAAATCTCCCAGCTTATATTTCTAGTCATAACATTGTTTTATTAATAGTTTTAACCTTTTAATTTTCAAAAGCAAACTGGCTGGATACTAAATTATAGTGCCTGCTTATAACACATTCTTAATTCATGAAATGTATTTTTTGACAAGTCTTGATTTCTTTGGTAAGAGGCACTAAGTTTTTTCGAAACAAGCAATAAAATACAAATCATACTTGTGATATTATAAATTCAGGAAGATTTTAATCATAATCATATGGCACCCAAAGATTGAGAGAATTATAACTATTCCATCTCCTTCTAGATTTGGTCACATTGCTAACTAATTCTGCATTCCAATACACACAGAATTTATTCCTTCGTTCTCTCACTGTCCTAGCGTAACTGGAATTAGAAAGACAGTACCAAGTGTACGATCACTGTGGAAACCAATGTGATGACTCCTCAAAAAACCAGGATTAGGGCAACCCACTCGGGACCCCTTCTGTCTCTCTTTTGGACAGAAGCTGTCTTTCTCTCAATAAATATATTCTGCTCTTCATCTCCATTGTTCCTAAAATTCATTCTTTGGTTTTAGAGAAAATAAACTCATACTGGACATCTAATAGGTTGGTAGTTTCTGTCCCCTATATTATTTGGAAGTCTTCTACTGAGGTGACTGGACAGAGGTAAGAGTTTGCTTTTATTTCACAGACTATGAAGTAAGACTCATTTAGGTAACAAATTTTTATGCTTTAAATTTTGTTATGCCTTTGCACATTGCTTGTAAATGATTGTGTTTTGTGCTTTGTCTCCTATATAGTTTTGTTAAACTAATGATAAATCTAAGTTAAAATATCGGAAGGTTATAAGGTCATGATATTTATTTAATGGATCATTTCTTCCTGTTTTGTTCTTGTAAATTTACTGGTACTCTTTGTCTGACTTTATTTAGACACTAGTACTAGAGAGAGTAACGTTGGAACACCCCTAGTAAACTTTAATATAAACTTCTATAAAATGGGTCTTCTTAAACAAAATCTAGCTCAGACTTAGAAAATATACATGTCTATAATGAATCATGGGACTCCTTCCACCAATTAAATGCTACTAGGTCAGTGGCTGTTCCTAAGACTTGGAGGATAGGTTTCACTAGGACAGACTGTCTGTGATCCCCCTCTACACTCTAGAGAAAATGTCAAGCCAGTTTTGCTTCGGTTTCTTTTTTCTGGTCCTGCTTCTAATCTTTTCCTACAACTTTGTACTTTCCTTTTTAGAGGCATGTAAAATTAGAAAAGAAAAGAACTCCGGATTATTCCAATCTTTTTCTTCTAAGTTAAGCCCATAGAAAATGAGTGTTTGTTAATGCCAAAGACAGGGAAGTCATCTTAGATGAGGGACCCATATCCTGTCTCTGAGTCAGATGAGACATGGGAATTTTGCCCATCCAGGAGAACACACATAAAAGCCATGTCCCAGCTTAGTGAGACTAAGTCAGCTCTCCAATCTTTCATTTATATATATATAAAATACTTTGGTAATAAATTGTGGACTTTAAAATCTTTACTATAAACTTATAAAGCACTAGGTAATGATATTGCTCAGGCTTTTAATTATCCCTTAAAGAACTCTGACAAACAGTGGTTACTTTGCCAGCTAATTAAATGCTCCTACAGCAGATGCCACTCTTAAAGCAAAGGACAGGTTTCCCCATCATTTCTTTGGTGAATACCCATTGAAGCCAATGGCCAATGGAATGTTGACCAGACAGACAGCTAAATTCCCTTCTGGAGACTAATCTCTGGTTGTGTGAATTAATAGAAACTCAGATAAAATTCTCTTCACACATTCCTTTTAGTTATACCTAAAAGCCCAACTCTAATCCTGGAGAGATTTTATCCTGTCTAAATACTGTAATATATATGTCCAGGTTGCCAAATCAAAATAATGCTGAGACTGGTTTTTACACATACAGTACAAATTGTTGTTCATGTACAAAAACTTAAGGGCTTTTCATTGGTCAAAATAATGTATTCAGTGGCATGAGCTGAAGGCCTGCACAGCGAACTCCATCCAGACATGCAAAGTTGGCAGCCCTCTCAGAACCTGGAAGGGACCCGTCCAGTGCACCCAATCAGTGACCCCGAGTGGCAGAACTGCCTGCACTTAGTGGCATGAGCCAAAGGCCTGCAGAGCGAACCCCATCCAGCTGTGCAAGCTTGGCACCTCACTTTGAACCTGGTAGGGCCACACCCAGTGACCCCAAGCAGTTGGGGAGCTTTGGTGCGCCATGTGGCATGAGCTGAAGGCCTGCACAGCATACTCCTTCTAGCTCTTCAGCCTTGGTATGCCACTCAGAACCTGGTAGAGTCTCACCCAGCAACCACAAATAGCCAAGGAGCTTTGGAGAGCCATGTGGGGTGTGCTGAAGGCCCACCTTGCATACTCCCCACATTTGAGGAGCCTTCGAGTGCCACTAGGGACCTGGTAAGGCCTGACTAATGACCCCTACTCAACTGGGGAAGCTCCCAGCAGCACAGATAGATATCCTCAACCCAGGAAGCAACTGAAACCTTGCATTCACCTTCTCCAGCGGAATACAGGAAAATGACAAAACACAAGAGCAAAATGCAATCTCAAACCTCCAGCCCATCCCAAACAAGCCTAGGAGACATGAACATAGAAGGAAATGTAAGCCATACACCTGAAACTTCTGAAATGATAGCAACTGAAATAAAGAAACAACTCCATGAAGCTGTAAAGGAACTCAGATCAGAAATAATCTTTCAAGTAAAACAAGAAATGATAAATGTAATAAAAGAAATGCTGAACACATCTAAAGAAGACATAGTTTGCTAAGGATTTAGCTCAGTGGTGTAAGCACCTGCCTGGCAGGCATGAGGCTGTGAGTTCAATCCCTGGAACAAAAAAAAAAAAAAAGACATAGTTAAAACAATTGAGGAGCACTGCAAAAAGACAGAAACCTTGAATGAACAATATAAGAAAGAAACAGAATGAATGAAACAGATTCAAAGAGACATCCAGGAAATCAAAAGCTCCATTGAAAGCTGGCAAAACTGCCTCAGTGAATGTGAAGATAGACTTTCAGACCTTGAAGACAAGATTGCAACTAGTAAACAGGAAAGGAAAGATCTTTTAAAAATAACAAGGAATCAGAAAGCAACAATTCAACAGTTGCAAGATGATACAAAGAAAAACAATATAATATTGATAGGTGTAAACAAAAAGGACAGTGACAACATAAATGATATCAAGAGACTATTTACAGAAATAATAGCCAAAAATTTCCCAAACATGGGAAAGGAAACTGACATACAGATAAGCGAAGCATACAGAACTCCAATTAGCCATAAATAAAAAATCTACACCCAGACATATAATAATCAACATCCCAGAAATTCAACATAAAAACAATATTAAAAGCTGTTAGAGAAAAGAAACAGATCACCTACAGGGGAAAGCCCATCAGAACCACAGCAGACTTCTCAATACAAACAATGAAATCAAGAAGAGCATGCAGTGAGGTACTTCAAATCCTAAAGGAAAACAACTTCCAACCCAGACTGTTATACCTTGCAAAACTGTCCTTCAAAACTGATGGAGAAACAAGATACTCCCATGACAAAGAACGGCAGAACTTCATGACCACCAAACCAACCCTGCAAAGAATACTGAAAGACATTCTAGACAGACATAAAAATATCTATGACTTCAAGAACACCAACAGAAAAAAAACCACTAGGAAAGGCAAACAAACAGAGGGGAAAGGTAAAGAAACAACAGCAGAAAGATAACACAACACAAATAAGCCAATTTATTTCAGTTATAACCATTAATGTAAATGGCCTCAATTCACCAATTAAAAGAAACAGACTGGGAGAATGGATCAAGAAACAGCATCCAACCATATGTTCTATACAAGAAACCCATCTAACCCAAAAGGAAATTCACAGACTTAAAGAATGGAAAACAATACTCCATGCAACAGGAACCCTAAAAAAAGCAGGGGTAGCTATTCTGTTTGCATACAATGTGAACTTCAAACCAAGAATGATCAAGAGATAAAGAAGGTCACTGCATACTAGTTAGGGGAAAACTTCTTGAGGAAGAGATAACAATCTCAAATATATATGCACCAAATAAGGGAGCGCCCAGCTATATAAAACAAATATTAATAGAAATGAAAAATCAAATAAGCAATAACACAATTATAATGGGAGACCTTAACACCACACTAACACAAAGAGACAGATCAACTAGACAGAAAATCAGCAAAGAAATAGCAGAACTGAATCAAACTTGTGAATAAATAAACTTTAGTAGACCTGTACAGAGTGTTCCACCCAACAACATCAGAATATACATTCATATCAGCTGCACATGGCACATTCTCTAAAATAGACCATATATTAGTTCACAGAACGTGCTTAAATAAATGCAAAAGAATTGAAATTATTCCATGCATATTATCTGACTATAGTGCCATGAAACTAGAAGTTAAAGACAAAAGAAACTGCAAAAACTCCATAAACACATGGAAATTAAATAATACACTCCTGAACAATCAATGGATCACAGAGGAAATTAAAGAAAAAATTAAACAAGATCTACAAGCAAGTGAAATCACAAATATAACTTACTGGAACCTGTGGGATGCAATAAAGGCAGTCCTCAGAGGGAAATTTATTGTGAATTCCCACATCAGGAAAACAGAACAAACACAAATAAACAACCTGATGCTACACCTCAAACTTCTAGAAAAAGAAAAGCAAGTCAAGCCCAAACCCAAAAGAAGGGAGGAAATTATAAAGATCAAAGTAGAAATTAACACAATAGAGACTATGAAAACAATACAAAGAATTAACAAATCAAAGAGTTGGTTCTTTGAAAGAATAAATAAAATTGGTAAGTCCCTAGCCAATCTTATTTTAAAAAGGAAAGAAAAAACTCAAATTCATGCAATAAGGAATGAAAAGGGTGAAATCACCACAGACCCTGAGGAAATACAGATGATCATCAATACCTGCTTTGAAAACCTTTACTCTTACAGGTTTGATAACACAGAAAAAATGGACAGATTCCTAGAACCCTATGAATCTCCAAAGCTGGATCAAGAAGATGTAAAACTGCTGAACAACCCAATTTCAATTAATGAAATTGAAAATGTAATTAAAACCTTACAAACAAGGAAAAGTCCAGGTCCTGATGGATTCACTGCTGAATTCTAAAAGAAATTCAAGGAAGACTTAATGCCAACACTCCTCAAACTCTCCAATGAAATTGAAAGAGAAGCAATTCTTCCTAACTCATTCCTGGAAGCAAGTATTACCCTTATGCCAAAACCAGAGAAAGACCCAACCAAAAAAGAGAACTAAAGACCAATCTCCCTCATGAACATAGATGCAAAAATGCTCAATAAAATACTGGCAAACAGAATGCAGCAAGTCATCAAGAAGACTGTACACCACAACCAAGTGGGATTCATCCCAGGGATGCAGGGACGGTTGAACATATGCAAATCAATAAATGTAATACACCATATCAACAGAGCCAAAGGTAAGAATCACATGATCATTTCAATAGATACAGAAAAAGCTTTTGATAAAGTCCAACACTCATTCATGATAAAAACCCTACAGAAAATCAGAATAGATCATCTTTACCTCAATCTGATAAAAGCCATCTATGACAAACCAACAGCCAGCATCATATTAAATGGTTAAAAACTGAAAGCTTTTACTCTAAAATCAGGAACAAGACAAGGATGTCCATTATCACCACTCCTATTCAATACAGTGCTGAAAATATTAGCAGGAGCAATTAGACAAGCAAGAGAAATAAAAGGAATAAGGACAGAAAAGGAAGAAGTTAAATTATCATTATTTGTAGATGACATGATACTCTACATAGAAGACCTCCAAAACTCCATTGAAAGACTTCTAGGTGTAATAACCAAATTCAGTATGTAGCTAGATACAAAGTCAACACTCAAAAATCAACAGCATTCCTGTACACAAAAAACAAATTCACTGAGAGAGAAATAAGAGAAACCACACCCTTCACAATAGCATTCAAATAAATGAAATACTTAGGAATCAACCTAACAAAGGAAGTAAAAGACCTATTCAGTGAAAATTTCAACACTCTGAAAAAAGAAATCAAAGAGGATCTCAGAAAATGAAAAGACATTCCTTGTTCATGGATAGGAAGAACAAACATTGTGAAAATGGCCCATAATTGTTATACAGATTTAATGCAATTCCAATCAAATTACCATTAGCATATCTCACAGATCTAGAGAAATCATCCCTAAAATTCATCTGGAACCAGAAGAGACCTAGAATAGCAAAGGCAATTCTGGGCAACAAAGGGAAGGCAGGAGGCATCACAGTCCCCGACTGGAAACTGTATTACAAAGCTACTGTGATTAAATCAGTATGGTACTGGAATAAAAACAGACCTGAAGATCAGTGGAATAGAATAGAAGATACAGTCACAACTGCGAACACACTTAGCCACCTCATCTTTGACAAAGAGGCCAAACATGTACATTGGAAGAAAGCCTCTTTAATAAATGGTGCTGGAAAAACTGGCTTTCCATATGGCTGAAAACTAAAACTAGACCCATGCCTATCACCATGCACTAAACTAAAGTTAAAATGAATCAAAGATCTGAATATTAAAACAGAAACACTAAATCTGCTGCAAGACAAAGTAGGTAGAAATCTTGAAGACATAGGGAAAGGCAGAGAATTCATGAACAAAAATCAAACTGCACAGGAAATAATTCCCAGAATCAACAACTGGGATCTCATATTAAAAAGTGTTTGTATGTCAAAAGAAATCTCCAACAGCATTAAAAGAAAACCCAGAAATTAGGAGAAAATCTTAGTCAACTGTCCCTCAGATAAAGGACTTCTATCTAGAACACATAAAGAAATTTAAAAAATCAGACCCCCAAAATTCAAAGACCCAATCCAAAAATGGGCATCTGAGATGACTACACACTTCTCAGAGAAAGAAATACAAGAGGAAAATACATGAAAAAATGTTCAGCATCACTGGTCATTAGAGAATGCAAATTAAAACAACACTGAGATTCTATATCACTCCAGAAAGAATGGCCAGGATCAAGAAAACCACCAATAACAAATGCTGGAGAGGCTGTGAGGAAAAAGGAACTCTTCTGCTCCATTGGTGGGAGTGTAGACTGGTGCTGTGGAAATTGGTCTGGAGGTTCTTCAAAAAGTTGGGATTGGAAGTCCCATTTGACCTAGCTACCCCAGGTCTGGGCATATTTCCAGGAGAACTGAAAACATAATACCACAGTGATATATGTGCACCCATGTTTATAGCAGCACAATTTATAATTGCCAAATCTTGGAAACAACCTAAGCACCCATCAACTGAGGAATGGATAAAAAAGATGTGGTATTTTTATACAATGGAGTACTACTCAGCTCTAAAGGATCACATTGAGGCTTTCATAGGTAAATAGATGCAACTTGAGACCATACTCATAAGTGAAATAAATCAAACTCACATGTGTGAATCGTATTGTCTCCCTAGTATAAGAAACTGAAAGAGTAAATAAGATGCAAAATCTTCAGTAATACTGCTAATGGCTAACAAACTTCCCAAAGGGGAAAAAATAACTCAGATGGGGAAAAGAAGAAAAGAAGAGAAAAGAAAAAAAATATAAATTTGTGCATACACACTTAAGATAGCTAAGATGATTGTATTACTAATTCTATTAGTTCTCCGTTAACATTCATAGGATTAGATAAACTTTGCATGTTTATATATAGTAATCTGAGTAACTCTTTTGAAGATAACTATGCAAAATAACCACCTTAGTTATGTTCCTACCACCTTGTTTTGCAAGCCTGCATTGTTATTGTTTTGGGTTGTTATTGTTATTTATTAGCCTCTTTTATTTCTTGTTTTTCTTGTAATTTGTTATGCTTTGTTTTGTCTTTCTCTCTAATACAGAAAGGATAGATGCACATCACAGGCTTACACATGCCTAGAACATCTCCTAAAGAATTTACAAGAATTGATTTTATTATGTGTGATGGTATGAACAGCTACTTTGAAGAAAACGAGACATTATGGTAGCCAATGCTGATTTCCTATCGTCTTCTTGTGAAGTTCAATAATGCTTTTATTCTTTGTTTTGATTGGTTTTAGTCTGTTTTGTATTATTACATTTCAATATGTGTGAAGGTATGGACAAATATTTTGAAGAGAACAAGAGACATTATGGTAGTCATTGTTGATTTTCCTATTTTCTGGTTCTGAAGGCCTGTAATGCTTTCATTCTTTTGGTTTATTGGATTTATACTATTTTGTTTTGTTTGAATTCATTGTGTATGAAGATACAGACAACTACTTCGAAGAAAACAAGCCACTGTTGATTTCCTGTTGTCTTGTTTTGAAATCCTGTGCTGCTTGCATTGTTTTGTTCTGATCAGCTTTGTTCTGTTCTGTTTAGTTTTGTTTTATTCTCTTTAAAATTAAAAAAAATAATAATGTATTCATCTGGTTCTTCACATATCATCAAAAACTTAAAAGAAATAATTATAACTAAAGGTACAGGGACTTTTGACAAACTGTCAGACTCCATCAAAAAGTGACCTAAGAGCCAGTGGGTTACAACTGTTATCCCTTAAAAAGTTTCTAAACTTACCTGTTACCTCTAATGCTCATACTTTGATTATACATGTCTTTGTATACATACTTCGATTATACATGATTTGATTAAAATTTGTTCTTGCCTAAAGGATGCCAAACCCCAAGTAATCATACAGATAAAAACAATAACAAATATGCTAGATTCCTTTTAGATTCTTTTTCACTGGAATCCACCAGATCTCGTCCAGAGTTATATGACATATATTTAGGCCTTAACTAACTATATTCAACAGGCCTTAAAATGACACTTCAGCTGGTCTCTCTCTCCTAAACAAAGAAAATTAATGAGACAGGCTGTCCTCCAAAATCGGATGATGGTAGACATTCTAACAGCAGCACAGGGTGGTACTTGTACAACTGTAAAAAAGCATGTTATGTGTACATTCCTGATCCTTCTGCTAATATCTCAATAGCTATTCAAGATATTAGATGACAAATCAATGACATATCATAGACTCCAAAACTCCCTGGACCTTATCCTTATCCTCCTCATGGGAAGCCATTACTAGCTCCTCTTGATGGAAATCTTTGTTAGCTGCACTCATAATTATCCTGTTGATTCTTTGGTCCATGCATATTTAATTGTTTCTTTGCCTTTGTCTCCTCCATAATTAAAGCTGTATGCCTCCCCAAGATGAAAATGCCTGGTGTCTATTGAGAGCCTTTAGATAGACCCTCTGCAGAATATCTCTGACTGCCAATCAACAACTATGACCCCCTTCAACCTGAATAAGCCAGATCGGTCATCTCCCACTACGTCCTCAAGGCAGTCTGGGTTACTTCTTCAGAGAAGGGAATGTTATAGGCAGCTGAGTTAGATAGAACTATTAAAGGCAGGCAGATAGGCCTGGGCCCTTGAAGGAGCCAGTGCAGAAGACCATAAACCTTGCAACTGTGGGGGAAAACAAACACCTGCGGGCCAGATCTCAAGACAAAAGAGAAAATAAATCCAGCCACACCCCAAGGATAAATATCAGGGATTGATATTCTATACTGGGTGTGGTAGTGGATCCCTGTAATTCCCAGCACTCAGGAAGCTGAGCCAAGAAGATCACTGCAAATTGGAGACCAGCTCACAAAGTGAGCTCAAAGCCAGCATAAACTGCATAGCAAGACCATGTCTCAAAAAAGATTAAAAAAAAAAAAAAAGAATTGATATTCTACATAGGTATCCATCACCTGAGGAAGCCAGAAGGAGCCACTAACCCAACCCCCTACAGGCACAGGCCCCGTTGTGCAGTCATGTCCCCCTGCTACATAACTTGCTTCCCCATTTGATCCTAATTTAATCAATTTTACCTAAGCAATTACACTCATAGCCTCAATGGTTGACCATAGTTCTGTCCCACCTCATGCCCACCTTGCGAGTTCCCATTTTTCCCCATCTTGGACCTGCCTCACCTTATGGTTTTGCTCTATAAAAATCCCTAGAAAAGGTAGGGCCCTCGACAACCCACTTGGGACCCCTTCTGTTGCTCTCTCAGATAGAAGCTTTCTTTCTCTCAATAAATATATTCTGCTCTAAAAAAACCAAAACAAAACAAAACAAAAACGAGGATTAGAGGTCCCATTTGATACAGCTATTCCCCTTCTGGGTATTTACCCAGAATTGAAAATATCATACCATAGTGATATATGTACACCCATGTTAATAGCGGCACAATTTGTAACAACCAGATCTTGGAAACAACACAAATGCCCATCAACCAAGGAATGGATAAAAAAGATGTGGTGTTTTTACATAGTGGAGTACTATTCAGCTATAAAGAAGGATAAACTCGAGGATTTTATAGGTAAGTAGATAGTACTTGAGACCATACTCATAAGTGAAATAAATCAAACTTGTATGCGTAAATACCATATTGTATCCCTAGTGTAAGAAACTGAAAGAGTAAAAAAGATCCAAAAGGTACAGTAGATACTGTGAAAGGGAAACAAACTGCTCAATGGGAAAAGAACAACTGGGATGGGGAGAAAAAAAGGAAAGGAAAAGGAAAAAAATGTGTATATGTGTGTGTGTGTGTGTGTGTGTGTGTGCCTGTATATATACACAAAATAGCTAAGATAGCTATCTTATATACACAAGATAGCTAAGATAATTGTCCTCCTAATTCTATTAGCTCAAGGAAAAGAACAGTTAGTGCTCATATTGCTCGATCAATTTTGCATGCCTGTATCTGGTAATCTGAGCAACTCTTGAAGATAACAATATGCAATAAAACAACCACTGTTAAATTCCTATCAGCTTGTCTTGAAATCCTATAACATTATTGTTTTGGGTTTTGTAGTTGTTGCTGTTTGTTTTTTCTGTTTTTTTTTTTTCTCTTTAAAATAAAAAGAAAGCACCAAGAATAGTAAGAAAAATAACAGCCCTACACCCACTAGGTGGCATTTTTCACCACTGTCCTAGGGGCTCAATAGAAGGAACATACTATAATTATATTAAAATACAGAAATAATCCAGTGACATATATAGCCAGACATAATGAAAGATTTAATTCCACCTAAAAATGTCTAAGAACTGCATAAAATATTTAAAACTCCTTTAGGCCAAGCATAGTGGCACATGCCTGTAATGCCAGCACTCAGGAGGCTGAGGCAGGAGGATCACTGCTACTTTGATGCCAGCACGGGCTACAAAGTGAGTTTCAAGTCAGCCTGAACTGTACTGTGAAACCCTGTCTCAAAAAGTCAAAAACAAACAAATAACAACAACAAAGTCCTTGGATACAATCCTTCCAGGATCAAAGGCCTTGGAAGATATTACAAAAAGCTATCTTTGTTAGTTTCCAAAAATTTACTTTAAAACATTCTAAATGAATGGAAAGCAGTTCTTCAGGGTACTGTATCTAGTGATTTTCACCATCAAAATCCCTTCTGTCTCTATTAAAGTACTATTAGCACTATTAATCTTTATCATTTGTACCATTCTATACATCATATATTGTTTAGTACTGTTGTTTTTCTTTCATAGGTATGAATCTGAACTCCTATACCGGTTTATGTGCTATAAGACAGCAGAAAATGTGTTTTATAGCTTTTTCAAATGATTTGCTTTAGAAATCAGCACAATATCCTATGGTATAGCTATTTATTGCCCAACTCTTTTATAACTATCTGTGTGGGAAAGTTCCTTTTCTGATTCTAGGCTTTCCCATCAGAATTCATCCATTTACCTAATAATTCATTGAGCTAGGTACTATTCTAGATTTTATAAACTAAAAATCCTTCCCCACAAAGAACATGATAGTAGGAATTCACACACAACAGACAAAATACAATACAGTGAATTAAACAGATACATGTGCTACTTTTAAAAACAACAAAAGTATATGAAGAATGTTTAACATTGATAAGATTAATTTGTTATTTGAAATATGGTAGTCCGAGAGGCTGAAATGAGAAAGCAATAATGTGTAAGGGGCATGCTACCCAAAGTACCTGGGTGGAAAGTATTCAGGGAGAGGGAACAGCAGAGCACGACTGTAAGCCTAAAGCCCAGTGATGGCAGTGAGGCAGGAACACAGTGACTATCAAGACAAGGAGGAGAGGATGTGGTGAAAGACAAAATGGAGGAGTAGATCATGCAAGCCTCAGTAAGGCATGATGCTGACATGTGCCTTCACTCAGAGGGAAATGACATGCTACTGCTACAGCATCTTGAGCAAAAGACATGATCTGATGTACCAATCTGGCTTCAGGCCTTGTGTTTGTTTGTTTTTGTAGCGGGAATCGAACTCAGGTCCTCGCAGTTGCCAGGGAGGCTCTGTGCCACTGAGCTACATCCAGGACCCTTGATGTCTCTCATTCTGGATGCTGTATTTAAAAAGACTGGAGGAAAGAGTGAAAACAGGAGGTTATTACATTAATGCAGGTGAAAGATCAAGGTTTAACAATGGCAGGGACCTAGAGAGAAGAGATTGGGTCCTGTATATAGCCTGAAGACCTCATAAGATTTCCTTTTTTGGTTATTCTTTTCAGACAGGGTCTCTTCTCACTATATGTATATAGTCCAGGTTGGGCGTGAACTCACTATACAGCCTGGACTGGCCTTAAACTTGGTGTCTTCCTGCCTCTACCTCTGGAGTACTGGAATTACAGGACTGCACCAACATGCCTGGTTTCCTTACTGCTTAAATGTATGGTGGAAAGTTAGGAAAAAGAGATCTGAATAAAATTCCAAAAGTTTTGACCTCAGCACCTAAAGGATGGAATTGCTATTAAATAAGAAGGGAGAGATTTTAGGAAAGCATGAATAGGGAAGATTCTTAGGAAGTCACTTTGTGATAGGTTAAGTTTGAGATATCTGTTAAGCATCTGAGAAGAAAAATCTTGAGTAGGCAATTACATATGTATGCATATATGTGTGTTTATATGTTTAAATACATGTTTATATAAGTATATATTTATGTGCATGAACAATCTATAAATTACTACATTCTACAGAATGGCTAAAACAAAAATGATAATACAAAATGCTGGCAAGGAGACAGAGAACTGAATGACTTACATATTGCTGCTCTAGCCCCAAGATGAGGACATAAATTTAAGGCTCTCAGTACATAGGTGATATTGATAAATGTCTGTCAGATGACATGACCAAGGGAGTAAAAGGATAGGAAAGAGAATAGGCCCAAGGACTACGATTTCAGACATGCCAACAATAAAATGCCAGGAAATGAGATGAAACAGAGGTGACTAAGAATAAGGATACAGTGAGGAAGAAAGAAAGCCAGAAAAGTGTGCTGTACTGTGACAAGTGAAGAACCTTACAGGGAAAAGTTAAGAAAACATTAATAACCACCTTGTTGAACTGTTAGGAGGCACCTAACCCAGTGCTAGTAACAGACAGCTCAATCTACAGAAGTTTGAGTCTTCCTCAACTTATACTTGCTAATTGTACATTTCTGTTGATCTGTTTTGCTTGTTTAGTATCTGTTCCAACAAAATTGTTTACGAGAAAAACTACCAAAAATATCGCATATTTAAGATGGCTCCGAATTTGCTATCAATAACCAAGTTTAGTGAACAATGAAACTGAATTAGAAATCTACCAAAAGAGTAACTACTTCTACTGTGTTTTCTTAGTTTACTCATTCAACTGTGAAATCTTGGGCTCCCAAGGCACTACTACCAGGAATATCTAAACATGAGCCAGCTTTGTTTGTTCACTCAAAATTAATACAGCAGATTAAAGAACTCAGAAACAGGCCCATATGAATATGTTCAAATAACTGATTATCAACAAAAGGGCAGAGGTGATTCAAGGAAAGATGACCTTTTCAATAATGGTCCAGAGCAATTGGACATCTATGGGTAAAACAATGAACTCTGACCTAAGCCTTATACAAAACTGAACTCAAAATGGATCACAGACCTAAATGTAAAACTATAAGATTTTAGGAAAAAATAGAAGAAAATCTTTAAGATCTAGCATTAAGGCTGTGAAAACTTCTAGAGCTTTCAATGATACAAACAGCCTGCTGCAGCATGCCTGCCACAGGTTCACTACCATGAGACTAAGGGAACACAATTCATAAAGAAAAAACCTGATAAATTGGATTTTATCAAAATTTAAGATGTTTGCTACATAAAAGAAGCACTGTGAAAATGATGAAGTGACAAGTAAAAAGTGGGAGGAAATATTTGGAAACCACTTATCTCATATCTGTAATATATTTTTTAATACTTGACAAAAAATATTTAAACACAAACCAATTAAATCAGGCAATTTACCAAAAGGCAAATTAGTACAAGAAAATATGTTCAACTTCATTAGTTATTAGAGAAATGCAAATCAAAAACACACTTATCAAAGTGGCTAAAATTCAGAAGAGTAGTAACACCAAACCACGGCTGGGATGAGAAGAAACTGAGTTATGTGCTGCCAAAGCGAGCATGAGGGTGAGAAGAAACTGTGCTGCTCATACACTACTAATGGGAATGTGAAATGCTACAGCTGCTCTGGAAAACAGTATGGCAGCTCCTTAAAAAACAGAACTTGCCATGCCTAAAGCCCTAGGATCAACACACAGCACTGCAAAAGACAGAAAGAGAAGGAGGTTGGAAGGGAGGCAGACACAGGATGGAACAAAAGAAGGAATGGAGGGAGGAAAGAAGGAAGGGAACGAAGGAGGAAGGGATAGATGGGTGAACAAACAAATGAACAAATAAACTGACTTAGCATAAGGCCCAGCAACTGCACTCCTGGGCAATAAAACAGAAATAAAAAAATTCACAAAGTAGCCAGGCGTGGTGGTGCACGCCTTTAATCCCAGCACTTGGGAGGCTGAGATAGGAAGAGCGTTGGGAGTTCCAGGCCGGCTTGGGCTACAACGCAAGCCCAAGGCTGGCCTGAACTACATAGTGTGACCCTGCCTCAAAAAACTAGGGCCAGGAGTTTGGCTCAATGGCTTTAGCGCCTGTCTGGCAGGCGTTAAGTTGTGAATTCGATCCCCAGTGCCGCAAAAAAAAAAAAAAAAAAAAAGTTCACAGAAAACGAAGAGCACAAAACAAAGGACGGATAGAAGGAGAAGGAGACAAGGGCACAGAACTCTTGCAGAGGAAAAGGGCTCCTGGAGAATGAGGGTGAGCAGAGAGGGAGAGCGGAAGGGGAAATAAGTAGAATAATGGTATGCCATGTACAAGAATCTAATAATCTCAGCAGTGTGTTCATTTTAGTTATCTTACATAAAGAACAATTAATACTCATATGATTGGATGTTTTACATGTCTATATCTGTTAATGTAAGTAACCATTTTGAAGATAACAATACGCAGTATTGCAACCATTGTCAAGTTTCTATCATCCTGTTTTGTAAACCTGCAATGTTACTGTTGTGCATTTACTCTAGTCGTTTGTTTGTCTCTTTTGCTTGTTGTCTTTGTTATATATGTCTTTTTTTCTTCTTCGCTTAAATAAAAATAAATAAATAAATAAAAAGAATCTAATAATCTCAATGAATGTAAGCATTTTATGTCATAAATATAAGATTAATAATATCAACAAGAACAAAAATGGGGAAAGGGAATTCAAAGGAGGAGAGAGGGAGGGAGGCGAGAAAGAAGAGGAAAGAGATTAGAAAAAAAATCAAACTGTGTTATGTACATGTATCCATTCCCCAATATGACTGTAAACTAGATGTACTGTAATAGGTGCTAATAAAAAAAAAAGTTCACAGGTTGTTTAACCATTGACTTTTGATCAGATGCAAATGTTCACAGTATCTTTATTCATAATAGTCAAAAACTGGAAAACAACCCAAAGTTATTCAACTGGTAAATGGTTAAACAACAGAAAATGGTACCATGATATACTGCATAGCAATAAGAACTTTTGAAATATATAACAACTTGGACAGAATTAGGCTAAGGGAAAAAATATCATGCCAAAAGGTAGCAAATTGTATGATTCCATTTCTATAACATTTTTTAAAATAAAAGAGTTACAGAGATGGAAACCAGATTAGTTGATGATCTGGGGGAAGGCTAAGGTTGTGGGTCGGAAGGACTGTGGTATGCCTACAGCAGGATAGCTCCAGATAGTTTGTGTAATACAACAGTTTTGCATCTAGGTTGCAAAGCTAGTTACACAAATCTACGTGAGAAAACTTTTAGAAAAATATACACATACGTAAAATATTGATACAATGGTGAAACATGAATAAACCTTGGCCAGTGTACAAATGTCATATTCCTAGATTTGGTATTGTACAACAGTCATGCAAGGCATTATTATTTGGGAAAATAGATGAAAGGTACCTACAACAACTCTACGTGTTTTTTTGTTTGTGAGTTGCTGAGAATTTATAATTTTTAAAAATAAAATATTGGCAATAATGTGACTTTTCAAGGCATTCCCATAAAATATGTCATTTGGTATAAAGTGTTCATATAAAAATGTTACCGTTCTTTATAATCAGGAAAGAAAGCGGTATTCCAACACTAAAAGCTTTTTTTTGAAGTTCAATTAGAATACCTCCATTTTTAGGTTCTCAACATGATGCAAGACGGGGTAACCATAATTTACCATATGCTAAAGTAAAAGGACACACGGATGACACATTACCGAGAAGATGTGAGAGTCTAGCTAACTACACTTCAATAGCAATAACCTATAAACTATGGCCGTTGGCCTCTTTTATTGTAGCCCGCAAATGAGGAATGTACAGTAACTCTTCCATTTTGTTTTGTTTTGTGGTACCAGGTATTGAACCCCAGGTTTCATGCATGTCAGGCAAACAATCTACCACTGAATCACAGCCCTGATCCTTTTTTTTTTTTTTTTTAATTTGAGATAGACCCAAAGTTGCCTTGGGTTGGCCTTGAATTTGTGATCTTCTTGTGTCAGCCTCCTGAGTTGCTGGGATTACAGGCATTCTGTACTACACCCAGTATGCATACTCTCTAAGGAATGTTTGAGAAAAACATATGACAAAGAAATAATGCACTAGTCCGACTTTATCTGCAGTTTACCTTTCTAAGGCTTCAGCTGTGGTTAACCACAGTGCAAAAACATTAAAAGGAAAATTCCAGAAGTAAATGCAAGTTTTAAATTACACACCATCCTAAGCAATGTGATGACATTTTATTCTGTCCTGTTTTGACCTGCTCCATCCACCAAAAATGAAGCACCCCTTCAATGCCTGCTTGCCTGCTTTGATGAAGCCCGCTCTGAGGTACAAGCATTCCCGCTGCATATACTACCCACCACTGTATACGCTACCCACCAGTTAGCTGGTTAGTAACCAATTCCAATTTTCCAATCAACATTAAGGTACAGTGATGTTTGTGTCAGATACCCCTTCTTTTACTTAATAATGACCCCAAAGGGTAAGAGTAGTGATGTGGCAATGTTATTACAGCATAATGTTATAATTTTCTATTTCATTATAAGACACTTTTATTAAAATATCTTATAATTAAATGTTTTTCATTAAAAAACCTCCTATTGTACCTACATCTATAACTTAAACTTTATCATATGTACAGGAGAAAACAAAACATATATACAATTTGGCACTATATGCAGTTCTAGGCATATGCCAGGGCTTTTAAAATGTATCACCTGTCAATAAGGGAGGACTACTGCTGCTATTATTTGATCCTTTTAGAAAAGGTTTGCCAACTTTGTTTTACAGTATTCCTCAATAATCTGCAGGACAACCTTAGAAACCAAGATGAGAATTTTGAAAAATTCCTCCCCCACTTACATCATCCATTTGCCCTTTCACAGAGAAGTCTTCATTTTTTGTTGTTGTTGTTCATTCCTCACTCCCAGGAGCTTCGTTTGTTAAAAGTGACACCTGACCATGAATAAAATGGATTTGGAAAAAAAAAAAAGTGACACCTCAAGGCATTACACTTGGCATAGCTTACCAATGGGAGTGCTGTCTTTAGGGAGCCCAATGTCCTGAATGAACTTCGAAAATCATGTCCCCACTCAGAAATACAGTGAGCTTCATCCACAGCAATCAGTGTGATACCTATTTAAAAAACACATAAATGAAAAAAGTTCAAAGAGGGAAAAACTCATGTAAATCAATATTGTTTTCTTCATTTAGAATATATAAAGCCTATAAAAAGAATAACCTATGTCAATTTGGTTCATATGAAAATGTAAGCATAAGTATGTAACATCAAATAACATCAAAAGTCATTACTGGGAATAGGAGAGGGAAAACAAATGAATATAAAAGACATTAGAATAAAAAGAAAACATTTATACATTAATTCAAATAACATTTATTAAATTTCAGTGTTCATTATTTTTTAGAGAATACTAGCACTTACTAGCACTTTATCCTCAAAACTATCCTTTATGAACCACCTGTAACAATGTCTTTTTAAAAAATCTATTTTTTTTCTCTTCGATAATGCCTTCAATCTTATCTCAGAGACAGAAAGAGTCAACATATTTCTATAGAGATTAAGTGCATCACTATCCATGACTGATCACATATCGTACAGAAAGTCCCTTGGAAATGCCAGTATTACAAAATGACACCTACAATATATAATGTAAAATAGAATGAGAAAAACTAAATCTCACAATGCACAAAGTAGGCAAAAGGAAGATAATTTGTTTCTCTTCCCCCAGCAACCTTTCCACTCTGCCCCACATCATACGCATGCTGAAACAGAATCAACAGTGTGTAGAAACACATTTTAATAATGGGCTAAAGGGTTTTATTGTATAATCATCCATTCAAGTATCTTTAGATATTTCAGTTACGTCTAGTATGCTTTTGTCCTCCAATACCAAATTAATACATAAGACAAAATAATTTTTCCCTTTATGTGAGTATTAATATTGTTCTGCCACTAGAGGTGTAACTAAAACCATGTGTTCCGGCGTCAAGACTGCCTGGAGGTGGAAAATGTCTCCACCACTTACTGTGTCTAAAACAAGTTACCAAAGCTTTCCAAATCTCAGTTTCTACACAAGTAAAATGTGGATAAAAAAAAGTACCAACATTTCTTATTACTGTAAAGATTAAATTCAATCACTCTGATAAAATGCTTAGACGGGACCTGGCAGAGACACACACAAAAAAGAGCTTCATTTTTAAAATATTGCACTATTATCATTATAGTTATTAAATGGCCAGTATGAACTAAACCCTTTCCTAGGGCTAAAAGATTAATAAAACACAAAGCTTTGATGTTGAAAAATTCACAATTACACAAGAGGAGACAGACATCTCAGTGAACAACGGGAATTCACCAAGATTAAAACTACATCCAGTACAGTTCAAAGAACACTGGCTAGCAACAAAATTCTCTAGCCACTGTAGAGTAGCTGGGCAAACATCAGAGTACACGGTACAATTATCTTCTCAGAAACTAAATCACCCAGATTTCAAATTAAGTATGTTTTAAAAAGATGATGGTCCTCCTTTATTTTAATAGTCTTAGTTGCAGGTTTGATTGAGTAGCTTTGAGAGGAGCTTAGTCTTGTCAATCAAAATCAGTTTAGGCAAGCTTTTGTCAACAATGTTCACTTCAAATGTACAAGTTCAAGTGTTTGCACAAGACCTAAATGTATTTCATTTGGCATACCCATCAAAGTCTAATTTCTAAAGTTAAAAGACATTTACAAGTATGGAAATAAAGAGTATCTATATGAAAGTATGCTTGCTGTTTCAGTTATAAATCCAGAATACTTAAATAATTTAACATATACGTAAAAATTGTATGTCTAATTAGTCAAACGTCAGACTACTGTAAAAATAACATTCTGAGTACATTAATTTTTGCAAGTGCAGTACAAATTTTTGCAAACAAAAGCTAAAGGAAAACATTTCAAAAGTAATTTCCATTTATCCCTTCTTATTCAACATTGTCATCCCCCCAAAATTTTTTCATCCATCCCCAATTAAAGTACTGTGCTCTAATGATTCCAGTGCTCATAATCAATCCATAATTTACAAATATAGGAAGTTACAAGTGTTTGTTTTGGCTTGTATCTAGATGTCCCCACAAAGCCTCATGCAGTCATAGATGGGGCTTTTCAAAGGTAGCTTGATTAATGGTGTGTAATGCATATTAAGAGTTGTGTCAATGTAGATTAAGAGTGCTATAATTAAATTAGCTGTTTAGGTAATACTGATTGGCTTAGCATTTTTCTGGGTGTAGGTAATGGGAAGGCTCACCCTGGATGTCAGTGGTATCACCCAAAAGGCTTCTAGTTTAGATAAAATAAAAGGGAAAAAGTGGCCTGCTGCTTCCTGTCTACTCTGCCGTGGACTGTTTTGCTTCTGCATGGCCCTCTGCCACGCTGCTCTGCCTTGGAGCCAGTGAAGTATGGACTGAAACCTCTATGAACCATGAGCTGAAATAAACCTTTCCTCCTTTAACCTGTAGGTATTATAATTTCAGAAAAGTAATTAACATACTGCTTATAAAAAGTATTAAATATCTGCTTAAATATTTAAGCTATTCATTTCGTATCATCACAAAAACAAAACAAACACTAACACGCAACAAAACATACCCAGACCACTATGGCCACAGATCCTAGCTTTTGTAATCAAAACAGGAAACTCACATTTAGGGTAATTAGGCTTAATTAAAGTGAAGTATTTAAAAGAAACTTCATGCAAACTAATAGAAATCATATCAAATTCATTTTCCATTAAATGCAAAAATATACTTATAAGGGAGTTTAACAGCTGAAGGAAGTGCTTAGATAATGTATTTATTCAAATGTTAATTTCTGGACTCATTCATATTTTGCTTCAGTCACATACTGAAAAACATGTTTGTTTTCATTACATTGTTGGAAAAATGGTTAAATATTTTCCTTATATGCAATATTAAGTAAAATGTTATAATCTTGAAAATTTATACTATTTGGACTTACATAATTTAATATGTAATTATTCAAGACAGTCATACAATCTGAGAAAACAAAGTTTAGTTAGTTCAACTGAAGGTATAAAATATGTACATCTATGATCAAAATCAGGATTGCAACTCTCAGGAAACCACTTAAAAAAACCAATTATATAAAAAATTTTACATATCCCCCAATAGAGTGGCAATAGTTTTTAATTCTACATTTACATTTTCTACAAAATAAGCTCTGACTTAGATTACTTAAATTGGGGCATTTGTTTGTTTATTTGTAATCAGTCACATTCCCAGCCCAAGCTGCATATCAGCATCACCTGTGAAAATCACCCCTGCCGAGCCCCACTCCAGGCCTATTACATCAGGATTTTGACGGTGGAAGAGCAGTTGGCTACGCTTTCTAAGATTGAAGGGTAACTCTTATGTACTACAAGGATAGAGAACCACTACATAAATTATATTTACATTCAAAATATGAAAAAGGGTAAATTATAATTTCATAAAATCTGGGATTCAATATTTATTCAATGATACATCTAAGTAACCAAGTACATGCCAATTACTCTACTAGGAAAATATAGACAAGAATTGCATTTTTCCCTCAAAAAGTTTATGTTCTAGCCAAAGAAAACAAATATAAAAACAGAAAATTATAAAAAAGGAACCCAATTTCTACGAGATAAAATAGGAGATGCAACAAATTGGAGTCAGGGAGATTTTTTGGTGATGTTTGAATAAACTCTAACAAAAGTTAAATCTAGTATCTATCTACAGGTTTAAGTCTTTAGAGTCATAATTCAGTAAGCATTTATAAAGATACTATTTTGTCACTTACCAATATTAGCCTGAAGTTGCTGGAGCAGGTCCAAGTTACCTGAACAGAATTCTGGAGTTATGTAAATAATCCGGTATTTGCCTCTGTGAAGGAAAAAAAAAAAAAAAAACAACAGGAAAAAAACCAAAGCCACAATAAAGAAAACAATCATCTTAATGAATTACAACTTCAAATCAAAGTACCTAATAAATTTTAAACGTTGTATTATGCCACTTACAATAAAACTAGATGAATGCTATACATGTGTTTATATATTCACATATATTAAGTGTTTGACTTCTCTTTAACACACAAAAATAAAATGTGGCAATGTCTGTCAGTGGGTATTTAGCATTAAGATGACATTAAAAGCCAGGCCCTTGATTTCCAGCAGTCTGCTCCCAAAACTGCAGTGCTTAAATTGAATGATCAAACCTTAATAAATTTTTCATGATGTCATCCTACCCATCACTGTACTCCTTTGCTGAGAACCACAACCCAGAATTCCTGCTCTCCCATGATTAAGCCTTCAGTATCCATGTTTATTCTATGTATTCTGCTATTTTGCATAAAATTTATTTTATGCCAGTTCAATCTGATCAAGAAACAGCCAGTCAGTGCAATACAAAGAAATAAAAGGAGGGGTGGGGGGAATGCAGAGCAGCCATCCTCTATTGTGTGACTGGAAAAGCCAAGGATGCTTATCTCCTCAGAGGGAAAAAAAAAGAGAAAGACACATGGAGACTCTAGATGAAAAGAAAGCTCCATCATATTTTCCACGCCCAATTCCAGTTTCTATCTATGGGCTGCCTAACTTTTTTTCAGTAGGATCCATGAAACATTCCTTTATCCCTAAAATAAAATTCAGTATTTGCTTAAACTACTTTAAGTTAATTTCTATTCTGGGCAGATACAGTAGTTAATAAGATGATATTTGTTATAAAAAGTAGGTCAAAATATAGAATGTCTTTCTCCATTCTACTGAATAAAGACAGATCAGATGAAAGAATGTTCTACACAAAAAGACTTTAAAATAGTGAATGCATTCATTCAAACAAATATTTGAGTGTCTACTCTGTGCTAGGTATTGTACTTTCCCTACAAATCCATTAGTAAAAAAACAAATATTCCCTTGACTTTCATGAAATTAAGTTTTCTAATTAACATAGGAAACAATATAAAAAACTGCTGCTGTCACACTGCCCAGGCTTGAAACTCAGTTCTAACACTAACAAGCAAAGTGACTTTAGGTAAGTTAGTTAACTTTAGCATGTCCCAGTTTCTTCAGAATAAGACAGTGATAATAATTATAATGGCATCTAATTCTTTTGATATATAGATTCCAGATAACCCAAATCAAAATCCTAGCAGGAATTTTGGTTCAATAGGTGACATGAAATACTTAGAAATAAAAAGAACTCAGAAAATCCAAATCGTGAGTCTGCGTGACCGTGTGGAACCCAAGGAGAGAACCATGTGCCTTCTGGGAACCCTCCATGTTGGGGCAAGAGGCAGCAACCAGAAGCAAGCCCGCCCGCCTCCCTGGTGAGTCTACATGACCGCGCAGAACCTAGGGAGAGTACTATGTGCCTTCTGCAAACCCTCCATGTTGGGGCGAGAGGCAGCAACCAGAAGCAAGCCCACCTGCCTCCCTGGTGAGTTTGCGCAACTGCACAGGACTCCAGGAGGAGAGAAAGAGTTGTGTCCCATAGGCCTGCCGGTGCGCAGGCTATGAATCAAGGACCTCCCCCCACCACCCCGTGAGCATCCTGCTTGCCCGGAGGACCTGCTGGGTTCATGGCAACTAGGGTACATAAAGCAACTAAATGCTTGTATTGTTGGATTGTTTTGCAGACCTGGTGCCCACAGTCTCAGCATTTCTTGGGTAGATGACATTTTCTGGTGTGGCAAATAGGAGGGATTGTCCTCTGTCTTGTCTTCGAGCCTCAATATTATTGTCATTGCTTTGCTTAATTTTGTTTAATTTTCATTTCCTTTTTTTTTTTTCTTCATTTCACATCCTGTTTTTATTGGTTTTATTGTGTTTTGTTTTTGGTTTGTTTTTGCTATGCCTGATGGAATGGTCAACTATTCTGAAAGTAACAAGATACAATATAGTAGCTATTGTTTTCACAGTATCTCTCTCTGCAGTTCTATGCCAGTTCTACTGCTTTGTTTTGATTGTTCTGTTATCTTTTGTTGCATTTCACTATCTTTTAAATAAAATTAAAAAAAAGAAGAAGAAAATCCAAATCAATTTCAAAAGAAAAGAACAAAACTGGAGGACTTGCATTACCTGACTTCAAGGTTTACAAAGGCTCTAGTAAGGAAGGGACAAACAAGACTGACAAATGGATCTACATAACAGAAAACAGAACAGAAGAGACCCATTTTGACACAAGGTCTCATTAAGTAGCCCAGACTCGCCTCAAACTCTTAACCTCCTGCCTCAGCCTCCGACATAGCTAAGAGTACAAGACATACACAACCAAGCCTGGCTAGTCAATTTATTTTTTTACAAACATAAAGTGGAGAAAGGACAGTCTTTTCAACAAACAGAGCTGGAACAACTGGACATCCACATGTAAAAAATAAATAAAATACAAGCAACATCTCACATGACATAAAATTTATTTAAAATGACTCATAGGTCTAAGTGTAAAATATAAAACTGTACAACTTTTAGGAGAAAATATAAAATGAAATCTTTGTGACCTTGGGCTAGGTAAAGATTTCTTAAAACACCAAAGCAAAATCCATAAAAACAACAAATTGATAAACTGGACTTTATCAAAATGAAATCTTATTGCTCTTTAAAAAAACTGTGAAGAGAGTAAAAAGAGGAGCTATGAATTAGGATAAAATGTTTGCAAAACATACATAAAATAAAAGATTAATATCCAGAATATATAACTATCAAAACTCAGTAAGAAAAAAAGACCAATAAAGAATGGACAATTGATTTGAAAAGACACTTCCTCTAACAAGATATACAGATGGCCTCTAAGTATAGGAAAAATGTAACATAATTAGTAGGGAAAAACAAATTTAACATACAACGTTAAACTTAAAATTATTAGATTTGCTATAAAATTGCTAAAATTAAAGATTGACCATACCAAGAAACGTCAAGAATGGGGAGGAATTGGACCTTTCCTATACTGCTGGGGAACTGGGGTATAAAATGGTACAACCACTCTCCAAAAGTTTGACATTTCTTAATAAGTTAAACACAGAATCATCATATGGCCCAGCAAGTACACTCATTAACATATACACAACAGAACTGAAAAACATGTTTATATAAAAACTTGTACATAAATATTCAAGGCACTATTATTCCTAAAAGCCAAGTCAGAATAACCCAAGTGTCTACCACTAATGAATGGATAAACAAAATGTGAAATGCCGATTCACTGGAATATTATTCGGTCATAATAAAAAATGAAATACTGATAAAAGAATGCGAAGGAAAGATGACAGACACAAAAGACCACATACTGAATGTGTTCATTTATATGAAATGTCCAGGGCAGATATATTAAATAGAGACACACACTAGATTAGAATGGAACAGAAAAGGGAACAACTAGTAGTGACTGGTTAATTGGTGTGTCAATGGTTTCGTGGATAATGAAAAGTTCTGGAATTTGTGATGACAATTGTATAATATTATTAACACACTAAAAGCTACCAGATGTTAATAATAGTAAAAATGATAAATTTTAAGTTATGTCAATTTTACCTTAATTGGAAAAACTAAAGTTAAATCCACCACCTGTTCCAGTAATTCCACTTGTATATAACAATGAATGAAACCATATTGTTCAGAGTAATTTTATCTTTAGTAGTCTAAAACGGAAACATTCCAAATATCTATTAACAGGTAAATGGGTAGATTGTAAGTTATCCATGTAATGTATTCTACTTGACAATAAAAGGAGTGAACCATTAATGTAATGTAATATCATGGATGAATTTCAAAGTAATTATGCTGCATTACTTAAACCAGACAAAAGAAAGAACATACAATGTATGATTAACTCCATTTATATATAATTTTAGAAAACACAAACTGATTTATAGTGATGGAAAACACATTAACAGTTACCTGGTAACTAGAGTGGGCCAGGTCGGGAAAGAAGAAATGGATCAAAAAAAGTACCAGTAAACTTTGTAAGTAATGATTATGTTCATTATCTGAATTTTGATGATGGCTTTGTAGATGCATATATATGTTAAAATGTACCACACTATACATTTTCATTATGTAAAATTTATTGTCATTTATACCTCAATAAAGGTAATTAAAATATTCAAATATACAAAGCAGATGTTCACAAAAAGATTGTTTTGGAATGTTAACATCAGCTTCCTTACTATTGGCTCAAAACTAAACATAGCCTAGGCATCTGTCCATGAGGAAACGTGAAAACAAACTATAGTATATTCATACTGAGACATTAAAAAAACCACTACCGACACATGCAACAGTATAGAGGAATCACAAGGACATTATGCTGAATGAAAAAGCCTTCCAGGAAAAAGTTCATTTTGTGACTCCATTTACATGAAGTTCTAGAATAGAAAAAATTATACAGTGGTAAAAAAACTTAAAGCTTCAGGACACAAGATGAGAAGGATAGATGGGAAGGAATGTGAAGGAACTTCCTAGAGTCACAGTAATACACTACCATCTTGATAGGGGTTTGGGTTACATATTTGTATGCATTTCTCAAAACTTATTAAATGCACATGTGCACCGTGTAGGCATTTATATGCGCACACATGCATATACTAATATGCACATACATTATAAGTATTTATGTATATATATTACTGTGTATTTAAGATTTTATTCTTCTTAAATCATGACAGAATTGGTGGAAAAAGGACTGTCTAGACCAGTGGTAACAAACCTATGGCACACATACTGCAGTCAGCTGTTTATTATTACTGAAAGCTCTAAAACGTCACCATCACTGGTCTAGTCTCTGCTCAGTCAAAATTTCACTGAGTGATTCTGGGAAAATTATTTGTCTCTGGGTTGCAATTCCTCATTGGTAAAAATAGTCAAATCTAGATACTCTTTGAGAGCTATTCTTAAACCTGCAAAGTTTACTAATACCTTTCCTATTTCCCTGCCTTTTCCACTCCAGTCACCAATCACCAAAATCAAACTTTTATAATTCCATAACTACAATGTTAATCTTACAGCTCAGGAACTAAGAATAACCGAGCCCTCTACATTTGAAACATGCTAAAATTAACTATACTATATAGTACAACGTACACTTACTTTTTTTTTTTTTTTTTTTTTTATTTATTTATTTTTTGGTGGCACCGGGGATCAGACAGGCGCTTAAGCCACTGAGCCAAACTCCCATCCCTAGTTTTTTTGAGACAGGGTCGCACTATGTAGCTCAGGCCGGCCTTGCACTCACATTGGAGCCCAAGCCAGCCTCAAACTCACAATGTTCCTCCTACCTTAGCCTCCCGAGTGCTAGGATTAAAGGCATGCGCCACCACGCCTGGCTACAATGTACACTTAAATCATGGACATTTTACTCATGCATTAAGTAAAATATTTCTGTACAGAATTCTCTCATATGCCATAGTCACCTGAGTAACTTACTCACAATTTAACATCTTCTAGAACATTTTTTGATTGTGCTGATCCAAGGAAACAGGCTGGAATGTTGGACATCCTATAAGGAGAGCAATAAATATTCCAGAGCAATGTACACATTACAAATGTTAATTTCATTTTTAAGTGAGAACAAATTTTTAAAAAGTTACAAAAAAAAGTTGCAAACTTCTTCTCTCCTTTCACATCTCACTAACTTGATAAAGTCCTTCAATGGCCAGGCAAATTTTTAAGTCAAGTCTTTCATTGATAACTTGGGTAGAAGAAGATAAAAAGTTTTTCTGAGATTAAAAAACAGACTTCTCTGTATGTATTTCATACTAAACTAAAGCACAGGTAACAGAACAAGAAATGAATTTTAAGATAATAAATGCAAACTGGAAAAATAATAATACTTTTTAGAAAATTTTATCAGGTTCCCCTGATAACTTTGATTTACAGAGAAATCAAGAGAGAAAATAAGGGCTGGAGACGTAGTTTAGTGGTACAGCATTTGCCTAATATGTGCAAGGCACTTAGTTTTAATACTCAGCACCAGAAAAAAAAAGAAATGAAATGGAGGAAGAAGGCAGTATCTTCCACTAAAGTGTTATTTATTATTAGCAAAGATAAAGCACCACTTGCAGAAATGTTAAACTAAATTTAACACATGATAACATCAGATGTTTCATTTGTAGACTAAAGCAAGAGGGCAATGATGCGGCAATGAAAGCATTACATACTCAAGCTGGAGCACTTGGTCTTCCATCAAGGAAATAAGAGGTGAGATGACAATGCCAATCGTGCCTAAGTACACAGGTGGGTACTGGAAGCATAAACTCTTTCCATATCCTTAAAGTAAAAATAATACACACACAAAAATAAAAAATAAACAACATCGTCTTACCATGCGCTTGAATGGCTGCATGATCAGTACTAATATACCATCTTCCTAAAAGCTATTCCATGCATAAATTTCAGCATCTATTCCCTGTTCACTCTCTTCTATATTTTAAACCATGTATATTTGTATTTTGATAGTTTAATGAAAGATAAAGCACTTTAAACCCTATATATTTTTTTGAAGGATTAGGTTTTTCACTTAAATATTACTTACCGGTTGCCATGACAACAACATTATCTCTTCTTTCTTCCAAAACAGAATAAATAACTTTCCACTGAACCCTTGAAAGTAAAAAGCAAAAAGCTATTTTGTTTTATTAATGACAAACTCAAACAATAAATTGAAACTCATTTAATTTTTTCCTTCCACTAAGAGAATTTCATTTCTAATTCTGAATGCCATAAATAAATGCATACACACACTAGCACTTTACAACAAGGAACCCCATTAATCAACTTCCCATTCAGGCTGGCTGAAGAATTAGGAGTTTAAACTGTTTTGCATGATGGCACACACCTGTAATGCCAACACTTGGGAGGCTGAGACAGGAGGATCATTGCAAGTTTGAGACCAGTCCAGGCTACAAAGTGATCTCAAGGTCAGCCTGAACTGGATAGCAAGACCATGTCTCAAAAAGACAAATAAACAAATAAAAAAAGAATTAGGAGTTTACATTTCATTGTATGTATTAAGTTTTATTACATATACTTGCAGTATAAAATAAGTTTCAAGATTCATGCTAGATATCCAAAAGAATCAATTATTAAAACTAAATAAGACAAATGATGTAAGATTAAAATGAGAGAACTTTTGGGATAATGGTAATGTTCTACATCTTGATAAGGACTTAGTATATATGGATGTGTGCTTATATACTTGAGATAAGCAAACATTCATTTAAGGTTTGAACATTTCTTGTACGCAATTTTACAAAAAGAAAAATTACAAATAAATATATAACTCTAGTTAATAATTTATACACCAAGATACTTAGGGGAAAGTGTAGTGATGTCCAAAATTGACCCTAAGATGCATTTTAATATTCTGACAGAGTAACAGACTGATAGATGGACAGATGGATATGTGGTAAAACAAGTACAGCAAAATGTAAACGGCAGAATCTAGGTGATGTATATACATATGGGAGAAAGGGAAAGAGAATAACAAGAATAAGATGTGTGATGTCCATGTACCAACTTCACATGATGAGTGCAATCATCATGTACATATACTAATAAAAAGTTTAAAATCCTTTCAATTTTAGAAAAATTTCTTATAATCTCTTTTAAGACATTCCTAGATAAACGGATGCACCTTGAGACCATACTCTTAAGTGAAATAATTGAACACACACGTGTAAATACCACATTGATTTTCTGACATGAGAAACCAAAAGTGTAAATAAGGACCAAAATGTATATTAGGTATTATGAAACAGGAAGAAAATGTTCAAATGGAGTGGGGAACAAGGGAGAGGAAAGCGACGAGGGGGAAAGGAAAGAAGGAAAAAGTAGAAAAAAATGAGAAAAGAAGAAAAAAATGCACACAAAACTTTTGTAAATGGGGAGGGAAGGAGGGTTCAAGGGAGAGTAGGGGAATGAAGAAAAAAAGAAACAAGTTATATCATGGAGAGCTCCAAATTCCCTACGATAAATGTGATCATTATGTATATCTATAAAGTACCAACAAAATCTGACTGGAAAAGGAGGAGAAAAAAAGGTTTACAAAAACAATGAACACCCAACTGCTGAAAAAAAATTTTTTTTATGATCTCAAAGGAAAACTCAGGTGGTCTCTGCTATGCTGATGAAGACCTCATCTAAGTGCTGCCTGCACAGGGTGCTCAGTTTATCAAAGTTCATTAACCTGGACACCTACGTGCACTTTCCCGCATGTCACAGATACTTAAAATCTTTAAATCTGAAGGACAAAAAGGAAAGAACTATTTCAATGGAGTTTATTTTAAATGTTTAATAAAACTGGAAAACTCTACTTGATATTTACATTCTTAATACTTTTATGCAAATTTACTTGTTTTTCATCTCATTTTTATTCATCTGCACTTAAAAATATGCCCCTTAGATGGAAATACAGTTTAAGTATGTTAAATAAATTATCACTGTTCTTGAAACTACTATCTTACTAGCTTTGGGAAATATGTTCCACAAAATAGGCACCCAGATACTTAATGAAAAATAAATCAACATTAAATGGAAATTCATTAATATCTTTAGTTTCTACACAGAAGCACTCAAAAGCACTTTCCTTGCTTATAACCATGATTTGCAGAAATAAATTTTATATCAAATCATTTTGTAGTCACTTACAGGAATTACAATGTGGAAACTATGACTACAATGCTATCACATTGCTACTACTGAATAGATTATTTATCTTTCTTCCCCTGTGAAAAAAATACTAAATACGTAATTTAATTAACTGAGATTATACTCACGGTTTAAAACTATGATGGCCAAAATAAGTCTTCAGGCAAATAACTTGTTTTGCATTGGGTTCTGGCAAAAAATGATCTTAAAAAAAATGAAATGGGCATTTATGTCCAAATAGAAATACACTAGATAAAAGGAAGGAAAAATGTTTATTTCACTGGCTTTCTTTACAAGAATATAATGGTAAGTTCCAGAAGTTACTGTTTTCTTTTCATTTTAACCCAATTTGATGCTCTGAGTATAAGTCATGACTCTAAGATTACTATTAAATTTTAAAATTTTGTTGTGGCTCACATTTTACCAGCACCATAAAATACTGATATTTTAGAATCAGCTATACTTCTTAGATTTTTACACCTACAATGAAATAGTAATGTACCAATCCAATTTTATAATATAGCCAACTTTCAATTAATGATAATCAGATATTACATTAATGTCACAAAATCAAAATCTTCATTTTAGTTACCTAAGGCTGGTTAACTAAACATAGCTATATCAACTCAATGAGCTAAATCCAATTTATTAGGTAAACGTACCTACATAAATTCTGTATTGCAGAATTTTGTAGAATTTTGTATTCTACAAAATTCTAACTGCAGAGTACAGCAGGGCTATTCTGTCAGTTCTACCCACATGACTTCCACTATCCACGTTTAGGTCTAAAAGTTCATGAGTGGCAAAGGAAGGGCAAAAAGGAATCAGTCATAACTCAATAAAGCAAATTACTACACTTCTCAACTTCAACACTTCTAAATACAAAACCAAACAGTTTTGGACAAATTATGCCTGCATTTAATGTAAGAAAAGAAAGAAAACATATTATTGATATATTCATACATACTTTCCACCTATAAAATGTTTAATTCCACACTGTGTCAATGATGAAGCCTTACGCTAATGTGAGTTCCATTTTATGAAACCATCCTCTGATTTGCCATAATTTTTTTCACTTAATGAAAAATTTAGTGCATCCTTTATTATATTAACATAAAGTCTGAAAATTAGTTCATTTTGCTCTTTTAAAATATATGTTTAAATAAGAAGCTCCTGAAGAGCAGACGATACGTATCCTTGTCCTTTGCAATGATCTTTAATATTCACTATTAAAGATGATTTCATGACTACAATAAAGACCAAACAAAATTTATAATTCATAATGAAAAGTTTTACAGGTTCACTGAATGACACAAGACTTTCATTACTCGTTTTCAGAAACAGTAAGGTTGTGCTTCATAAATAGGACCCCAATGAAGAATCTGACAGCAAGTTACTAGCATGTAATAATAAATTAACTAAATGCATCACAGTTCCTAACCTCCAAAACACTTTAAACCTAGACCATAAACTACAGGGAGTGTTAGGTATCACGGGAGTCACGGCAAACGTATTTCGCTGCTTACCCTGCTCATCTTCTTCCTCGTCAAAGGTATCATTTTTCTCCTCATCTCCTTCGAAAGGATGACTCAAATTTCTTTCTGTTTCTGAACACTCAGAATGAACTGTTTCTACAGCATCACTATTTAGGTTTTCTAAAGACTGAAAGTTTAAAAGAAATTGTAAAAGCAGAACCACTGACAGTATCGCATCTTTTTCACCAAACACAAGAGAATTATTATTAACACGACCTACAATTTTGTTCAAAGCTGGCAGCTGTACAAGCAATATCACAAAAGAACATGTGTGTTCCTCTATAAATATGTGCTTAAGAATAGTTTCTGAGGCACAAGGCCAAAGATGGAATACTTCCAGCATAAACAAGGTTCATTAATAGCACATAATGAACTGCCCCAGGGAAATCTATCATAAATTTTGAATTCAAGTAATTTAAAATATTTTTTCTTTATTGTACTTCAATACTTTCAATTCCCAAGTGATAAATCTGGGTTTCAAAAAAATTTTTTGTAATGAGTTTCTTTATGGAACACATCAGTCATATTCTTGAGTAAGGGTAAGGTTTAAACTATAAGCAAATAATAATTATGGTTCTGGATTTATCAAAAACAAGTGCAAGATTCAAAAAATTTCAGGAAAGGAGTACTACATATGTGAAAATATAATTGGCTTTATATTACTTGGTTTTCTCTCCCAACAAAAGATTATCTCAAAAATGTTAGGATATTTCCTTTTATCTATAAACTTTTTACTAAAAAGTGATGAGGAAGACTTTGTTAAGACATAGTTCTCATTTTCTCTTTTTATTAAAACTTATTATTTTCAATTTAAGAATTTTTTAAAAAGTGTACTCATTTTAGGACTGAAGAGAACAAAAAATGACTCTGCTTCTAATTTTTTTTTTTATTCAAGTCTACAAACGTATTTAGAAAGCACTGTAAAATAAAGCTAATACTGGCAACCAAGTTGCCTTCTAAGAGATTCATTATGTATTTTATGTTTGTAGAAGTCCACAAGAATTCTATCAATACACAACTTGGATAGTACTCCTCAGAAAAATGGTTACTCAATAAAGGAATTATGATTATCTTACATTTAATAAACATGTAACTGAATGCCAGGCTCTATGCTAAGTTCTCAGCAATACTTTAAATAACAAGTGTTAACTGAGCTTCAAAAAGGGTGAAAAAAGTCACGTGGTCAATAGAGGGAAAGGAAAGACTCAAATCCACATCTAAATTCAGAACATACATTCTTAATTGTAATTGTAATAGCTACAACTAGGCCTCAAAACTAAAGAATCAAGAAATTACTTTCACTTCATAAAAAGAAAAAATCACTTAGATCCAAAGATGAGGAGTAAGAAGTATGCACAATGACACACTTGTGTTTTCCTCATTCTTCCTTTAATTTGGCCAAATTGGATTTTCTTTCCTGTTTTGTTTTGTTTCTTTTTTAGCACTGGCGATTGAATCCAAAATGTTGCTTATACTAAGCACAAAGTACCACAGAGCTGCATCCTCAGCCTGGCATTTATTGTCCATTTCTGGTTCATAACACCTGACAAACTGCAGGTTGAATGAAAGAGTAAAAAATAAATAAATTACATTTTCAGTGTTCATAATAATACAGAACAATTGAACCATATAAACTGTTAGAAAACTGTTACAAAGTATTTAAAATCCATAGTAAGAGATACCAAAGAGTGTAATGATTATTGAGTATATAAAAGCAGAATGTCTGAATAGAAGAGGATATATATGGATGAGAAGGGAAACCAATGTCAATACTGAAGAGCTTAATCACTATCTCTATTCTGGAAAATAATTAAAAGAAAGTGATGTAAAAAAGAATACAGAACATGCACGCAAAACTCAGTGTACTACTTATAAAATATTACTCATATACCATATAAAGATATAAAGAAATATGAATTGGAAAACATTAAATACAAAGTTACATAATTGGAAGTAATGGCATTGTGATGGGATCTAGTCCACAATTAAGTAATATCTCAATTAAGTGTCCTTTGGAAAAAACATGAAGTAATTTTTAATAATTTTAAACGTACCTTAAGCATCTCCATTTCTAAATCTTCATCACTTTCAATTATGTAAGATGAATGCTTTTCATTATCATTGGGAGATGAATGCTTTAAAAAAAGTATTTCAAAATTAATTTCCAGTAATTGATTATCCTCGTTTCTATAAAACAAAGTTATCCATGCTACCTATCTTTAGACATGTCTCCTCTTCTCTAATAGAAAAATGTACAAATCACATGTTATTATAATAGACAGAAGAAAAGTGGGAGGAAGAAAGAATGACAAGAAAAACTGAGAACCAAAGGGAAAGAAATACAGTTAAAAACTTACACAACTTCGATTAACAGACTTGAAATAAAATCCCTACTCTAGAGCAAAAAGTAAAAAGTTCAACTGCAGATAAACAATGTCAAATGTTGAAAAAAATCTGTACGGGTGATGGTACACACCTGTAATCCCAGCATTCTGGGAGGCTAAGGCAAGAAGATTGCAAGTTTAAGCCCATCCTAGGCAATTTAGGCACTTAGTAAAATCTTATCTCAAAATAAAATAAGAAATAAAAATGGCTGGGGATGTAGCTCAGTGCCAAGACCCTTGATTCTACCCCTAGGACCACACACACACACAAAAGTCAAGAACCATAATTGTTTTTTAGAGCAATTGATTTAAAAAAATAAAGCTAGTATATTATGACTGTATATCTTTAAATAGATCGATATTTTACAAACAGCATCTACATAAATTTGAAAAAGTGTCAGATGTTATTTACTTAGTCTGTTACATAATTTTGAGTATGAGGAATCTTAATAATTGGCCAAGCCTCAGGAAGTGCCCAATAGCATGCAAATCCAAAGAAACTCACAAAAAAAAAAAAAAAACTGAGAAAAGATGCCTCCCAAAATACCTAACACTTAAAATGAAGTAAGAAAAAGAAGTATAGTCTTAATCTGCAAATTTTAGGTTAAAAAAAGTTTAAAGTTTTTACAAAGAGAAATTCTTTCACTTTTTAGATAAGGTCTTTAGTGAATAAAGGAAAAAATGCTAGTAATTATCATAATAAATGGCAACAACTGGTCTAGAAGATGTCATGAAATCATGACCATAATTCCATACTATATGAAATACATAATTTTGAACGTATATACCTAACAAGAAATTTTGGAAAATTAAAGGGTAACACAGATGTTAGCAAAAGACAGTACTTAATGAAGGGGGAACATACTTTGCAAATGCTTTGAGAATATTCTGTAACCAATTTTAAAACAAAATGCATTCACAGACTAATGGATTACTAATACAATTACCAAAGCAGAGAATTTCTCCATTAGAAATTTTGTTTCCATTATAAAAATGAAAAAATTCTATGAAAATGGCTTTCAAACTCTAAACATCTATTGCAAGAAAATGTAAAATTCTAGACAATATGAGCATCTTAACTAACTTCTACTAATAAAAAAACAAGTAAAATTTAGAAATTAAGAAAAAATTAAGTTATTTACTCTCCAGATGACTGTAAGAACTCGTGTTAAGCAAAAACATCAGGTATTTATAGAAGAAAAAAAAAAAAAACCTCATCCTAACAAGAATTTCTATATGAGAAAAGCTACTTCCAAAGAATCAAGTTTAAAGGAGTGAATAGTAGCATATATGTAAAGAATTCAAAAAAGCAGAGATACCTACTATGTAAAAAGCATAATAAATAATAAAACAGCAACTTATCATAAATGTCTATTAACACTACAAAATTTTACAATGTTGTTTATTACATTAAGTAAGGAGTGGCCAACAATGGCTCAGAAGCGAAACATGGTCCACTGACTGCCTTTGTAGATAAGATTTTATTGAAACACAGAAGGCACATTTGTCTAAGGCTGCTTTCACACTACAAAGACAGAATGGACTGTGTGCAGCAGAAAGCGTATGTCCCATGAGGCTTAAGTTATTTACCACATGCCTCTTGACAGAAGTCAGTCAGCCCCTACCACGAATGTAAAAAGTTTGTCTCCGTTTTGTTTAGTACCTCAGCAGGTCGAAAAGAAACATCACTAAAATATTTTTCTTGAGCCTGCTGTTCCAAAATTTGGAGGTCATATTCTGTAATATCTAATGACATTAAACAAGTTCTTTCCGTATTTTCTTTCAATTCATTGTCTTTTATTCCATCTTCAAAGCCATCATCTTCTTGTTTCACTGCATTTTCAAGTACATCTTCTCCATCATGTTTAGTTAAATTATCAAGTGTTGTGTCCCATGTTTCAGCTTTAACTTTGGTGAAAACGTTCTGCCGTCTAGTTTGTTCCTGTTTTTCTACATCACCAGTTGAATCCTCCAGTGACAGCAAGTGAAAATTGTTGCTGGGCCTCAGTTCAGGCTCGGCGTTAGCAGAAGCAAATATCATCTTTCTCAGTGAATATAGATTTTCTGAAATATTCTTCAATATTACAGGAACCCTATAAAATTTTTAAGAAGATTAAACTTTAATTACATTAACTATAAGGACAAGTTTAAAAGCTTTTTAATAAATAAAAGGTTTCTAAAACTGCTTAGAAGGCTCATTGGATTATGCCTGCCCTTCATTCCTAAAGCCCTGTGCATGATAAGAGCTGATAGTTACAGTCTAGCACAGGTAGGGACTTCTGCATCCAAGCACAGATTTGCATGCTCACACAGAATTAGTCATATTTGGTCCCAAACTGTTCACGCCAGCTGTATTATTTTTTGCAATTAATTTAAATAAATGTAAAGTAAATCAATGATATGTAACAAAAAATATCATAAAATTTGGCACTGAACACATGGAAAGGTTTGGCAAATTTCCTTTTTTAAAAAAGTTATTTGAGGACCAGGGATATAGCTCAGCAGTACAGCGCCTGCCTGGCAAGCACGAGGTCGTGAATTCAATCCCTGGTACCAAAAAATACATAATATAACATAACATAACATAATATATTGATAGTCAAAGTAAGTATAAAAATAAGAGAAAAAAATCATAAAAATTTCTACAACTCTCCATTTAGATTGCTTCAAAGGTCATAATTTTTCATTCCATTTTACAGAAACTGAGATTAGAAACTATAAACAACATGAGTACAGTCTAAACAAGAAACATTCTGCAGAACTCCAAACAGCAGCTACATTTAATGAAAAAGCATCAGTGTAGACCAAAATGTTGGGAACAAACATAGACTAATATGTTCAGTTAAAAGGAAAAGTTTATGATCCAATATTTTACCTAAGTTTTCATTACTGAAAAAGTCTCGAATGCAACAGCTTTTAAACTGTAGTTTGAAAATGATAGTTCCGCCTCTTCAAAATGTGCAGAATGAACACATATTCTTCAAAATGTGAAAAAACAAATCTTTCCATCAGTAGGCAAATAAAACAAATGAGAAGATAAAACATTCATATAATAAATGGCATATGAATTATATTTAATTCAAATGCAGTTGTTAATATGTAATGTTTTAACTAAAAGACATTAAATGGCAATACAGTGGTCACTAACCCTGATTAATCATAATGGAAAATCACTCCAGAATATAAAATAAAATAGACTTTCTTATCTCTTAGTTACAGGTCGTTATTAAAGCAATTTTTTAGGTACTTCATAAAAGCTTAAATTAGAGATGGTAAAGGTAGTCATATGAGTAGCAAGACATGTTTTACCATGTAATTACTGCTTTTTAGGTTTTCTAATTTTTCAGTATTTAAAATCAATACTTAATAAAATCTGAAAAGCTTTTTAAAATTTTATATTAATGATTCAAATAAAAATTTGCTTTGACATGCTAATAAACTATCAATGAGCTGGGCCATTTCAAGAGTTATTTCCACAGTACTTCAAATTGACTTCAAGTTTAAGTCGGCAAAGTCACATTAACACAAACAAAATCGACAGCAAAATTAAATTCAAAAAACAAAACCACAGCAGTTTTAGCATTCTAAAATTTTGTAAATCATAAAGAATACTTAGCATTATACACAGCTATTCAAATATAGGAACCTTGTACATATAATAGTTTGGTAGGAATACAGTTCATTACCTGTATAGAGAATGTTGGTAACATATAAACATAGCAACAGTGGCACAGATCTATTCACAAAGTTGTTAAGAATTCATTTATCCTTCATTAATATTAGAAGAGGACACGTTTCATAGAAGATAGCTCATATTCACTCTTAACAAATATCAAGGCCTTTCCTGCTTTCTTCAATGAGGCATAGAGGACATTTCCTACTTTTTTAGGATTGTTATTAGGTATACTTGTTGACTGCAGACAACTTTAGCTCTCATCAGAATATGAAGTACCATGACAAGAGTACAACAGATATATACTGAATCTAAATCAATGATTAAGCAATACTATATTCAGTAAACTCTCAGGGTCCACTAAGCATAAAGGTGTTCTCTTCTGCTGTAAACCTAAAAGTGCTCTATTTTAAGAGTTCCTGGTTCTTAGACAGAGGCATGGCAATACATGCCTACAATCCCAGTTATTTGGGAAGCACAGGTAGGACAATCTCACACTCAAGGCCAGCCTAGGAAACTTAGTGAGACCATGTCCCAAATATAAAAATAAAAAAGACAAGCAATATACTCCCGGGCCCCCTGGTAAAATCTCCTTTAAAAAAAAAAAATAGCCCATTCCTTCACAGGTTGCCAGCTGCCACTTCCAGCTGCAGGCACGCACATTTCACTTCTTATTCCTATCATTTCCATTTTAATCAGATACCCAAACTTTTCAAATTGTATCTATAAACAGAAATCAAAAGTACTCTGAAGGTATCCTCAGGCCCTCCACTGGAAATGCAGAAAGTGAGTCTGAATGCAAACCTATGGCACATAATCTGACTGTTGAAATACCTTTTTTGCTCTCTCCTGGAATTCTGAGGTATAATTTGAATAAGTTAGGATTTACTATAGACTTATTACAAAAAACATACAATTAAAGATTTGACTACTTTTGTCTTTACACTAAAACTTTACAAGAAACAGTATTTCCCATTCCCAAGTTTTAAGAAAACACATTTAGCTTTGATATTACGAAGCAAATCACATGTAATTTACAGGAGGTATATATTTTAATTGCTGGTACATATATCTGAAATGTCACGTAAAAAATCACATAAAAGGTGAATTTTCTAATTTCATAGAAAAATGTAAAAATGAGTAAGAAACTGCTTTATGATACCTTTTCCATTTGAAAGTTACAAGTTTTAGAAATTTTCAAAGTTACACAAAAATTACTAAAACAAATTGGCAGAGGGAAAAAATTATGTTGAGAAAGAGTTGAAATTCAATACCACTTTGTTAAATCTTTCAATCAAAATCCATAACAAATTTCATCCAAAAAAGAATACATGAACATTGTATTTTCTCATATGAATAAATGACATATGAATTACATTTAATTCTACATAATGCATTACATTTCTAATCCAACTAACCGCTCATTTCTACAAAGTATTCTTTGCCTCAGAATTACATTATCATATTTTAATTGTTCACTGTTGAAGAACATAAGAAGTCACTCAGTAATTGAGACCAGAGAAAGGTCTGGTTTCAAAAAGGGGTGAGTTACTTATGACCCATAATCCAAGGTCTATTAATATGTGAACAATATTTGGTCCAATTACCTCAAGTTATCTAGTGCTTTAGATATAAACAATTCTTAAGCTTTGAACATCTTTTGTTCTAGTAGTACACACTAGGTAAAATATTTAAAGAGTAACTCCATCAAAAATGAAGCTACTAAATATAAAACTTGCTTTTATTTATAGACTTCAACTGACCAAACTATAAATACAATTAAAGATTGATCATAAACAGAAAAAAGGATCACTTTGCATCTTATTTTCTTTAATATGTACTTACTTTGTTTTGACAAAAGGTATAATATAAATGTAATTTCTTTGTTTCATAAAGCATCCTACAAAGCCAACAGAAAAACTTAAGACCTTTGGATGTACTATTTCACAACTGTAAAGATACCTCAAATACATAAATCAGTCTGTACTCATATACTCAAGCAAATATGTATGAGTCTATCTTAATGAACAGTTAATTATTCACATACAGGAATAAGAAAAGAATGGATAAAAATATAATATACAACCTCTGTGGATTTTCCAATTTTCTGCAAGTGTCAGGAAAATGCTCAGCCAGATCCATCACCTCCCTAGAGATTGCAGTCAACTGTTTCTTCATTTCACTAGGTAAGATTTCCTCCACTGTGGGGGAAAAAAATCAGTGTCAATTTTCAAACTACAAAGCAGAAAAACTTTAGCCACTTCATTAGACAGTGTAGGTTCAGATTTTCATTTTTATTCCTTAACTGAATTCCAACAAAAAAGGCTTCCTTATTTCATCGCCCAATGACCTCAGCCACTTCCTTTCAAATTTTTGCTCTTCAAATAATCTGCACTCATGTATACTGTAACCTACTGGTTACTGACCTAGCCAGAAGATAGAAATGAAAACCTGAACCCTTCTGCATTATTTCTATATCAGAAATTAATAAAATTACATAGTCTACTACTTCATACAGTTTAGTAAACATAACCTTACCCAAGAGTCAACTCTACATTGCTCTCATTACTACATATCACTAAAATAAAATACAAGCCTTTCTAATCAATGATCATCTTCCAAATACGCAATTTCATTCTTTCTAGTACACCATTCTCCATTAACAATACAAAACCTGCCCTTCATCCCCAAACTCATCCCTTTCTTAGAATCTCTTCTAACCACTTTTTTTTTTTCAGTCTTTACAAAGTTCAGCTCCTCTGAACCCAGGACTATGGGTCCTTTGAACCCAGGACCATGTAACCCGTTATTTCTGGTTTCCACAGTTACACTGTGATCTCAAAATCACATCTTTTGTCTGTTGAAGATTTTACAATCTACTCCACTGTCTTTCCTTCCACAATTATTGCAATAATGATTACTAGTGGTTTCAACATTACATTGAGTACCTTTCTCTCATTGCTGAGACAAAATACCTGACACCCAAAACGGGAGAAAGGAAAGGTTTATCTAGCTCACAGTGTGTGGAGGTTTCAGTTCATAATCTGCTGGATCCAAGGCAGGGTAGCCCATGAGAGGACAACAGTTCACGGTAGTGAAAAACAGCAAAAACAAGAGCAAAAAGGGAGGAGTGTGCAACAGAAGACTCTTTCTGTCCCTTACATTGTATGTTGGCTACCCACCCTAGGGTGGGTGTAGCATTCACACCCATAATCCCAGTATTGGACCATGAATCAATCAGAAATTTTAGAAGCCTGCCCACAGGACTGCATGATGCTCTGGGGGGACATCCAGATCAAACCATAATAAACATTCACAGAGGTGCTCCTCAAAGTGTGCCTTTTTCTGTTCTTTGACCCCTCCATTTCCAAAAATCTTTTCCTTAACTGGTATTAGCCACTCATTCCCACAATTATACCCTTGACCTTATAATTACCTAATAAAAATCATCACTTCAATACTTCAATTGTAAATATTCCAAAGCCCCTGAACACCAGCATGTCTTTCCTTCCAGTATGCTTTTCCCAATACAATTCTTTAGCATTTTCAGAAACAAATCCATTGACCATACCAATTTTTCCTTAACCATTAATCTCCCTGTTTCCACTATCCACCATTCCTGACTTTCCTTTCTTGCCTACATTATGATAACCATTGTTTGATATACAGATTCTCAACTCCCTGGGCTCTTCCTCACCCTCCATGGAACTTATCAGACAAAATCTCTAATTCAACCCACCTTTCTGCTGATTTGATGCCTACATCCAAGCAGTTAAATATACAGTTGAAAATAAAAAACAATGATGATTTGAGTTTAAATTCATGACACATCTTAAATGAACCCTGTACTATTAATTCCACAGTTCCCACTCTTAAAATGACTGTTTCACACCTATTTCTTTCTTGTTGAGCTTCAAACACCTGCTGTTCCTTCCTTTCAGTCAGGCAACAGCTTCACCTCTAATTTCATGAAGATAATAGAAACAATAATAAGACAATTACCTCCTCTTCCTACCTTCCAGTATCTAGTCTGCATATCATACCTTTAGTTCCATTTACAGCAAAATCCCTTGAAATGGTTGTCTACAATCTGCCTTTGGGAAGGTTACTGTCTTGGTTACTTTTTACTCGTTGCTGAGACAAAACACCTGACACCCAAAATTAGGGAAGGAAAGGTTTATTTAGCTTACAGTTTTTGGAGGTTTCAGTCCACAATCAGCTGGCTCCAAAGGCAGGGTGGCATGGCACAGGAACAACACTTCAAGGCAGCAGCTGAGCAAAAAGCAGCCAAAGTAAAAGGAGCAAGAGCCAGCCTCTTCTCCTCCTTTATATACTACACAGGACACCCCCCCCACCCAGGGTGGGTGTAGCATCCACAAACATCCTTGCCTTCCTTTGCACAGGATGAGGATGTTTACAAAGTAAGAACCCTGGCTCCCTGCTGAGTCTCTCAGCTAAACTTTTGACCTTCTCAAACTGACACAATGGCCAGGTGACTGCTTATGCTCTACACCCCAGGATGTAGAGCTGTTGCCTTACTTAATTAAGCTTCTAACTTCTCAAGTTGACACAATGTATAAACCATAGCAATTACTGATAGCCTCTACTCTATCAAACCTAACTGCTAATAACAGATACTCAACTTACTCGAACTCCCAGAAAACTTCAAAACTGCTAACAAACACACACACACACACACACACACACACACAGACACGCACACTAAAATCATTTTCTTCACCTGACTTCTACATACTACTGCCACTGTACTTCTTCATTACTCTCCTCACTTCTCTTTGCTATTGTCTCATCTTTCTGACCTCTAAACATTGGTATACCCTTGACATCAACAGTCAATACCTCTTTCGTTCTTGATTTCATTCGTTTACTCCTTTGTCTTTTTTTGTTTTGTTTTGTTTTGTTTTTTGGTAATGGCGATTGAATACAGGGCCTCATGCATGCTAGGCAAGCACTCTGCCATTGAGCTATATCCCAAGCCCTCAAACACTCCCTATTTTGCATTTTTTAGTTTCACTACTTTGAACTACCATCTGAAGGTTTATGATTCCCAATCATCTCCAACCCAACCAGTTCCCTCAACTACAGAATCACATTTCCAACCAAGATATCTTCTTAGATATCAAAATTCATTTAAAATGCATCATGCCCAACACTGAAATCTAGATTTTTCTCACTCAAACCTATTCTTCCTATATTCTTCCACTATAAGGAACCCTTTCATATACCGAGTTGATTCAAGCAAAGTACTCTGATTGTTCTATCAGTCTCTGTATCTTATCCATCACAAAGAATTCATCTGCAAATCCTTGCACATATCTAAAGAATCTACCATCTCTAACTACTCCTGTTGCCATTATCTTAATCCAAATAATTGTCATCGTATGCCTGGACTATCAAAATAGCTTTATAACTGCCTGCTAAACACTTATACTCATACAGCAGCCAGAAAAACACTTCCAAAATAAAATTTTAATCATATCATTCTTCTGCTCCTTACCCTCTAAGGTTTTCCCATCACCCATTACCATAGTAATTTGCATTAATAAAACATGGAGTCAGACTCACAGCATACAATGCCCTAAATGATCTGGCCCAAGCCAATTTTCTAGTCTTGTTTCCAACCACTCTTAGTCCTGTCCATTTTTCTTCAGTTACACTCGTCCCTTAAGCAAGGCAACTAATCACCTTTAGAGGTTTCGTACTTTCCTCTAAGTGTGCTAGACTCTTCCTTCAGACATCTACATGGCTTGTTCCTTTATTACCCCAATGAAATGAAGGGGCTTGGGTTGTCTGTTCAATGATTTTTTTCTAGTACCTGTAACAATACCTCAAATATAATAAGTGCTCAACAAATGTGTTATTTGAATTAATAATATTCCCTTTCCAAGCTTTAAAAAAAAGGTCATTCATGCACACGTAGCATTCCATTCCTTACATTTAACTCAAAGCTCTATTCACTCTAATACAATCTCCACACACATCATTCCACTATTCCTCTCTTGCTATGGTTATAGTACCTTCCTATTCCCAAAGCCTCCGGACACTTTTTTTGTTTTAACAGCATATGCTCTTTCAGTCAATCAGTAAAGCTCAAAGAAGATACAGCTAAACAGATAATGGGCCTAATAAGCAAAATATTTGCAAGTCTACAGAAGATATTTTAAAAAGCCGGCTGGCTAAGCTGATGAAAACAACATAAAATGCAATTCTTTTCTATGGTCAATTGAGGACAGAGTGTAAGAACTAGAAGACAGGGCTGTTGACAGTGACCATTTAAGGAGACATACTTTAAAAATAACAGGAGAATATGGACAACGAATGAAACAGCTGCTAACTGATGTAAAGAAGGCTAACTTAAGATTAATTAGAATTAGTGAAATATCAGAAGTCAGCACAAATAACATAAAAAATCTGTACACCAAAAAAAAAATCAGAAACTTTTCCAAATATGGGAAAAGAATCTAACACACAGATAAGGAAGACACATTGAACCCCAAATAGCCATGATCAGAAAAGTGCCTCTCTAGGATATACCATGGTTAAAATCTCAGAAGTCCAACACAAGAAAGGAATCCTAAAAGCTGTTAGAGAAAAACAATAAAACACTTATAAAGTAAAACCTTGTATTTACATAAACCATTAGAATTATAGCAGACTTGTCAACACAAACTTTGAAGGCCAGGACAGTGCAGAGTGAAATGTTTCAAGAGCAGTAAGAAAACAACTTCCAACCCAGATAGATATATCCTCAAAAACTATCTTTCAAATCTGATGGAGAAATAAGATATTTCCATATTTCCATATTTCATACCTAAAGAAACCCTTGACCACCCAACCAGTGCTCTGAAAAATTCTCAAGGCTATCCTAAAAAGACACCATGAAACTAACAACAACCAAGGGCCAACAGAATCAGAGTGAGCAGTTAAACAGACAGAATCAGTAACAGGAAAATACTGCAATGACAGAAATAAGTCAATACATTTCAGTAATAAGTCTCAATATGAATGGTCTCAATTCCCTAGTAAAAAAGACACAGATTAAACAGAATGGATCAAAAACCAAAACCTTCTAATGATATGCTGCATACACAAAACACACTCAACTTATAAAGGAATTCACACACTAAAACAAAAATCATGGAAAACAATTTCCACACAATGAAAACCTAAAACAACCAACGGTAGCTATCTATGTTAAGACATAGGATATAAAACATTTGGACATCAAGCCAAAATTGATCAGAAGAGACAAAAGTCACAAAATACTGGTTAAGGACAAAACTCAACAGGAATTGACAACTATTAATAAATATGCACCAAATAATGGCAACTTCATAAAACAAGTATCCCTGGACACAATAGATTATATGACCATTAACACAATTATAGTAGGGGATCTCAATACCTAACTGTCACACAAAAACAGATTAACTAGGAAAAAAATCCACACAGAAATATCAAAGTTCAACAAAACCATCAAAGGAATGGACTTAATACATAGCTATCTATAATCTTCCATTCAGTAACATTCTTCTCAGCAGCACATGAAACATTCTCCAAAATAAACCATTCACTAGCCAATAAAGCATGTTTACCACGAGTATTATCAGATCCAATAAAACTAGTCTAATCAATGGTGCAAGAAGCCACAGAAATTACGCAAATGCATGGAAATTAAACAATGCCTCTAGAATAATAAATGATACAAAAGAAATAAAGGAAGAAATTAGACAGTTCCTAGATTCAAACAATAATTCTAGTACAAAATACTAGAACTCATGGGACATAATGAAATGAAAGCAATCCTAAAAAGGAAGTTTATACCCTAAATATGCATATCACAAAAACAGAGCAACCACAAATAAATAACCTAATGAGGCACCTCAAGTTTCTACAGAAACAAGAACAATGCAAATTCAAAGCTAGTACAAGGAATGAAATTATAAAGATTAGAGCAGAAAACAATGAAATTAAGCAATATAAAGAATCAAATGAAGAGAAAAGCGAGTTCTTCCAAAAAATACAAACTGCCAATTGTTATAGCTTGCATCTAGAAGTCTCCCCAAAGCCTCATGCACTCATAGGTGGGCCTTTTGAGAGATGCCTGGATTATGGGTGTCTGCTACTGGATTATGGGTACATGATAATTCAATCAGTCCACTGACTGGCTTAGAATGTTTGTCAGTGATGGGGTTACTGAAGAGAGAAGTCCCACTTCACCTACTGGTGAGAGTGGCACCAACCAAAAGGCTTGTAGCCTGGATGGAATATAAAGGGATGGAACGAAGGCAAGCTCACTGTCTCCTGTCTGCCATGCCATGAACTGATTCTCCTCTGCCATATCGCTCTGCCATGATGTTCTACCTTAAAACCAACTAACTATGGCCTGGAAGCTCCACAAACTATGACTAAAATAAAACTTTTCTTCTTTAACTTGTGGGTGTTGGGTATTTTTTCAGAGCAATAAGAAACTAAGACTAAGATTTTGGTACCAAAAGTGTGGATGCTTCAGAGACACGACCTGGCCACATGGTACAGGAGCCTTTGGAACTGGCTTGTGAAAATGTTTGGAGATGATGGCTGGAAAAGCAGGCCTAGAATGCTGCAGGACAAGCCTAACAGGAGTTCTGTTCAGAGCTCACAAGATGAGGATGCTAATAGAAATGCAACTGGTAAAGACCAGGCTCAGGAGGTTTCACTAGGAACCAGAACTGAATCGGCTATTGGCCTCTGGACCACGAAGTGTTACATTTTCTCAGAAAATTTGTGTGCAATTGACTCACATCAAAACACTTTGCCTGAGACTGAGGTTAAGGGTATTGGACTAATCAATCTAGTGGAAAAAATTTCACAGCAGTCTGATATTATATAGCGTGGCTACTGTTGGGGATTGGTAGCCAGATCTGTCAAGCATCAAGAGCAAAGGGCCTTGCAGAATGATTTTTAAAGTTTTGAGTTTGGCCAGAAATAAATCTCCAGTAAAGCTGGAGTTTAAGCTCAGTGGCTTAAGTGCCTGCCTGGCAGTCAGGAGGTTGCGTGTTCAATCCCCAGTACCAAAAAAAAAAAAAAAAAAAAAAAAAATTTCCCCAGTAAAGTTGCAGCCTGCAGAGATAGAACAGAGAAAAACTTGGTTGCTGAAAAGATTAACAATAAAAAGCCAAATATTTTAGAAGAGAACAACAGAAAAGATGCTCTGAGGGTATCACAAGAGCCAGCGACACTCTACCCATTGCAGCCTCAAACTTGCAAAGGTGAAAGACTTTGCTTTCAGAAGAAAGGCCCAGGGCACCATATTCCAGAAGACAGGCAGCCCAGGGAATTTGTTCCTCAGGATTGGATCAGCTGTCCAGGCACTCAACCCCTACAGCCAAGAGAGAAGGAAGCCTGGCTACTGCTCCAGCTAGCAGTGGATCTTGGCCATCACCCATGTGGTGCTGGTTTTGGGTGCATGCAGAATGCAAGAGTTGTAGGGTCAAGAATCTTCCATCCAGATTTCGGAAGAAGGCCTGGGAGGCCAGACCATGTGTCCCTGAAGGTAGATATGCGAAACTATGAGTATGAAGCTGAAGTACAGTGGAGATCCAAGAAGGTTGGACAAGCCAGGAACACAGATCATCTGAGGAAAGTTGCAATGAATGAACAAGGCTGACTATGGTGGATTAACTAGCAGTCAATTTGTAACACCCAGCTAAACTGACTCACTGTGCTGCTGGGTGAGGATAGCCCACCTAAGGATACTTGCCAACAGCACAAAAAGGAGAACTGCAGGGGCAGATGGTGTGCTGTTCATTCTCCTGGAGAATCTTGTCACACTTGTTTTCCTGATATGAACTCAGTTGTTCTCATCCCCAAAAGAGCTCAGGTCCTCATTGTCACTGAGGATGGCTGTGGTTCTTTTCTGGGGAGCTCTGGTCTTTATCTTGAGCACTGCTTCCTGGCTCCAGTGCAGATCCCTCAGCCTGCTGGCATATATCTTTCATCTCTCCAGTATGGACTTTCTAGCTTTCATCACTGACCTCTAGGCTTTCCCAGTGCAGATCCTTGATATGTACTTGCATGACACATTGCCATGGGCTCTAGGTCTTTACCTGGACTCATGCAGGACACTGCCATGGGATTCAGGCCCTCAGCTGGATTCTTTGGGTCTCTAGTGCATGGACAGATCTCCCACAATCTTTTGCATTTCACTTTTTGGTTGAATATTATAAAATAATCCTATAAACTATGTATCCTGTATTAAATCTTCCTTGTAAAGTCTGACTACAACACTGGCCCAAGAGAGATACCATGAGGGCCACTACCACTGGCAATACCATATGGGCGGAGCTGCCCAAGCACTTTGGAGTTCACATCTTGCCACCTTGCAATGGATGCTGAACATGAAGCTGTGGGATTTAATGCTTGTCCATTAAATTATCGTACTATTCATTTTAGTCTTGCTTTGGTCCCATTCATTTTATTCCACTATTCTACCTTTTGGGGTGGAAATGTCTACATTTTACACTGTTTAACTTTATTTACATTTTTACAGGAGCTTGTAGCTAAGAGTATGCCTTAAATCTCAGAGGAGACTTTAGATTTGGACTTTTCAGCAGTGCTGAAACTGCTGGGTCTCTGGCAGCTGTTAGAGATGAACTAAATGCATTTTGCATAAAGGGATGAACATGAGTCTTTTGGAGGCCAAGGGTGGGAAGTTATGGGTTATATCTAGATGCCCCTCCCCAAAGCTTTATGCACTTACAGGTGCAGCTTTAGGAGGTGGCTGGATCATAGCTGTGTAATCCTGGATTATTCACATATGATAACTGGATCAGTCTACTGATTGGTTTAGCATGATGGAGATTACTGACGGGGAGGGGGAGGGAGAGGGGTCCCACGCTGAGTGTGAATAGCACCAATCAATAGAATTGAAATCTGGATGATGACATAAATGGAAAGAAGGAAAGTAAGCTCACTGCATCCTTCCTACCATGCCATGAACAGTTTCTCCTTTGCCAAGTCATTCTGCCTTGAAACCAGTGAACTATGGCATGAAACTTCTACAAACTGTGAGCTAAAATAAACCTTTCCTCCTTTAACTTGTGGGTGTTGAGTATTTTGTCCCAGGAATAAGAAAGTAAGACCCCAATCTTACCCCCAAAAAAGGAAAGATCCAAATCAATGCAATTAGATACGAAAAAGGCAAAATCACAATGGATGTCATGGAAATTCAGATAATCATTAGCAAATACTTTTCAAACATGTATGCCAATCAATTGAAAACTTTAGAAATGACACATTCCTACATTTATATGAATTACCAAAACTTACATCAAAATACTTAGAAACCCCGAATAACCCAGTAACAGGAAATGAAATTGAAGCAGTAGTGAAAAAAAAAACCTACCAACTAAGAAAAGCCCAGTTTGCTGCTGATTCTATAAAAACTTCAGGGAAGATCTAACAGCAATACTCCTCAAACTTTTTAAAAAAATTGAAAGAGAAAGAGTTCTCCTAATGTCATTTCTAAAAGCCAGTATTACCCTGATTTCAAAACCAGAGAAGGATTCAACAAAAAATGAGAACTATAGCCCAATCTCTTTAATGAATATACATGAAAAATCTTTAACGTTGCATAATGGAAAACTGAATGCAATGAATAATCATAAAGACCATACATCATGACCAAGTAGGCTTCATCCCAGGGGCACAAGAATTGTGCAACATACACAAACCAATAAATACAACTTATAAACAAAAGGATGCAAAATCACATGATTATCTCAATAAGTACAGTAAAAGCCTTTGACAAAATCCAACATCAATGCATGATAAAACACTGAAAAAAATAGGTAAAGGACGACATTATCTCAATCTCATAAAAGCAGTTTATTACAAACTTACTGCTAACATTGTACTAAACGGGAAAAACTGAAACCTTTTCTCCAAAAAATCAGTAACAAAACAAGGATGTCCATTATTCCACTCCTGTTCAACCCAGTACTCAAAACATTAGCAACAGCAATTAGGCAAGAAAAAAAGGGATACGTACAGGAAAGGAAGCAGTCAAATTACCATTATTTGCAAATGATATGATACTCTACATAGAAGACCCAAAAAATTCCACCAAAAGACTTGTAGAATATCCAAAGTCAGCAATGTAGCAAGATACAAAATCAACACAATGTCACAACACAAAAAAATCAATAGTGTTCCTGTACATCAATAATGAAAGCACTGAGAAAGTAATTACGAAAAAAATACCATTCACAATGGCACCAACAATAATTAAATACTTAAAAATTAACCTAACCAAGAAACTGAAACACTTCCTATAATAAAAACTACTCTGAAAAAAGAAATAAAGAAGACATCAGAAAATGGAAAAATATCCCATTCCTGGTTAGGTAGAAACAATATAGTCAAAATAGGGATACTTCCAGAATTCATACACAGATTTAACATAATTCCAATCAAAACATCAATGGCATTCTTCAAGAATTGGAGAAAACAGTCTGAGAATACATGCAGGACCAAAAAGAAACAGAATAGTAAAAGCCATTCTGGATTAAAAATAGCAAAGTGGCAGGCATCACATTACTAGACTTCCAATTACACTACAAAACTACAGTGATAAAAAACTACATCGTTTTGGCAAAAAAAAGATATGTGAATCAATGGAACAGAACAAAGGATGCAGAAAAATATCCCAACCATATTCCACTATTTGCTCTTTGACAAAGGAGCCAATAACATAAACCATCGAAAAAATCGCTTCTCTTATAAAAAGACCTGAGAAAATTGACTATCTACATGCAGAAGATGAATCTACACCCATATCTCTCACCATATACTAAACTAAAAATGGATCAAAGAGCCAAATGTTAAAACAAACACTTAATCTGCTGAAAGATAAAATGAGTGAAACTGCTGAAGTCACAGGCATAGGCAAGGACTTTCTGAAAAGAACCCCAGTACAGGAAATGGTACCAAGGATCAACAAATGGATCATATCAAATTAAAAAGTTTCTGCAGGACAAAAGAAGCTCTTAGAGCAAGAAACAACCAACCTAGTTTGGTAAAAAAAAAAAAAAAATTTCCAGGTGTTCTTCAAAGGACTAAGATCTAGAATATATCAACAACTCCAAAAAACTAGGATCCCACCCAAAAAAACGTACAAAAAAATGGGCAACAAAAGTTAATAGACACTTCTCCAAAGAAGTACAAATGGTCAATAAATATATGAAGAAATGTTCACCATCTCTGGCAATTAAAGAAATGCAAAGTAAAACAACGCTGAGATTCCACCTTACAACAGAAAGAAAGCCTACCATCAAGAAATCAAATAGTAACAAATGCTGGCAAGGCTGCAGGAAAAAAAGAACCTCTCCACGTTAGTAGAGGGCATGCAAACTAGTACAACCATTATGGAAATCAATATGGAGATTCCTCAAAAAACTAAAACTAAGAATAGAAGAAATCCTATTTCACACAGCTATTCCTCTTCTAGGTATCTTTCCAAAAGAATTAAGATATGTATTACAGTGATACATTCATACCCATGTCTAGAGCAACAAAATTCATAAAAGTTCAATCTTGCAAGTGGTCTGTATGTCCATCAACAGATGAATGGATAAAGAAACTGTGGCAAATTGCACAGTAGAGCACTACTCTGCCATGAAGAATGTTAAACTTGAGCCACTTGTAGGAACATGGATACACCTTAAGGCCATAATGTTAAGCGAAATCCAATACACATGCATTGCATGGTTTCTCTTATATAAGAAAACAAAATATAAAATATAAATGGCAAAATAAAATCATAAGAGGATCAAGAGATTGAAGAAAGGGGGAAGAAGGGAGGCCAAGGGGATGAAAAAAGAATTGGGATATATTACACGTGCACCACCTCCTCACAAGGGATGCAATCAGTATGTACTGCAGACAGGCACTAATAAAGAGAAAAGTTGTAATAATACAAAACACTTTACAAATATGTGAATACTGTCATTTTCAATAAAGATCATATTTCAATTTGTGTGGATAAATCTCATAAAACAGGCAATGCACAATGTATCTTTAACTTTGAGATCATAACATACCTTTATTTGTATCAAACATCTGTACAGCATCACTCAAACTTTCTAATTTTTGATAAATGATGAGACCAGCCTAAGGCAAAACAGGAGAAACAAAAGGGCAAGCTGAACAAAGACAACAAAAATAATATTTTATGTCCAACCTAAAAGTCCAAAAGAATGATTCTCAAAGCTACCCTAAGACTAAATTCAACCTATTACTGCTACACAAACATCTATGTGTCTTCATTTAATCACCAAAGCTATGAGAATGGAGAAAGCTGTCTCATTCTTAAAAGAGAAGTTTACATTTTCACTAACACTTAATATCATAAGCAAATATCTGAATCGAATTCCTTGTAAATAAATTCTCACAAAATACATACTAAGGAGAGAAATCTGTTTTGACCACAGATGTTTACTTCCTTCCATTTCACTAAATCAGCTGAGAATGCTAGTGTGTGAACAGTCTTCCTTGTAAACTGTTAACAGGAAAAATCAAAACACATTGAATTTTTATGAATAAAAATGCTATAGAACTTTTTCTAGTCTCAACAAGCACTATACTTTTTTAAGAGGAGTATCATACCGTATGTCCCTGACAAAAATTAATTTTTTTCTGATTACAAATTAAATGAGTTTCCACTCCTAAAAATAGAGGCAAAATGAGAAACAAAAAGATATTCATCAATAAATAAAAATTACCAATTAAAGGAAAAGAAATTCACTGTGGAAAATGTATTTTATAGATTAAAAGACACACACAGAACAGTACAACAAATACAAAGTTTGGATTTCACCATGTATAAACTTGTAAATATGAGGCAGAAGCAGCAAGCCAAATTTGGAGGCAATTTTTCTACATTTTCACTATAGTTTAAATATAAATATAAGAAATAAGGCCAGTTGCAATATAGAAACAGTTTTATAATTACTCATTCTGAATAGCTACATATCAAATACATCATCAATACCATTTGTGCTTGGTGAGTGTAAGCTTATTAGCCTTTCATGTTTTCAGCAATTTCACATTTCTTTTACACACAAATTGAACATTATTTTGGAAACATGACAGAGAAAATAAAGAGTACTTAACAATCTGTTGATTGGTACTTGCTAATTTATATCAAGAACTAAGTTTCACTTAATGAAAGCATTTTTTAATGCCAAACTGATACTAAGTATCTTAGTTGAGTTTATGCCACCACCACAATAAAAATTCTGTAAAGTAATTTATAACGAGGTTTCAAAAATCATTCCAACTTAAGATCAGTAAGTACATACATAAGCATCAGTGGCTGCATACAGTTTCTGATCGTCACTGAGAGGGAAATTACTCCAGTTGCTACAGCGGATAGACTTGTCTTTCAGAATTTGTTTACCAAAGAGATGTTTAACCAGACCATTGAGGCTCCAGATCTCTGTACATTTCAACTGGAAGTAATGAAAAAGTAATAAAGCAAAAATTACTTCCTGATATTATCAGATATCCCTAAATACCACCAAATAACCAGGCCACAAATAAAACTAGAAATTTTATACCCAAACACAACCCAAAGAACTTCTCTATTGCAAAAAAACAGTATATAGCTTATATTATTTCTTCAAAAAATACAACATTCAGATAGAAAGCATATTCTGTAAAAACACAAAATTATCTTCTTTAAGGAAAAAACACACATTCTACCTTTCGATTGGCAACATCTGTCAATTCCACAAAACTCTTCAATTTGATGTCAAAGTCACGTAGAAGTTTCCACTGATCTCCTTCGATTCCTACACCTGCCTTTTTAATTGCTTCATTTTCAAGCAACATTTTTAATCCCTGGGGAAAAACTATAATATTTTGTTGTTATTTCTATAATATCTGTTAAGTACTCTCACCTCTTTTAAACACTACAGGTATTTTAAATTTATCTCGTTATGGTTAAATTCAGAAACACATTCACCTTAAGTATTCTGTTCCTAAGACAAAAACTACTGATTGATAAGTGATAAACAAAAACAAGTCTGCATGTCACCTCTGCTAGTGTCAGCAGTCTATCCCTCATCAACACCATCTAAATTTCACTTCTCCCTTAAAACAAGAAAAATATAGGTACCTCAAAGAATGTTATAAAAATTCAATGAAACAGGGAATGAGAGTAAATCAGGCAGAAACTAACTACTTAAATATAAAACGATAAAAGAGACAGCTAATGAGATTAATTTTATAGGGATAAAGTTGATACATTACAATTTCAATTAAAAAATGAAACAAAAGAGACAACCAACCTGACATAGAAGAAATGTGAAACAAATAACACTTGCTCTCAGACACACACAATTGAATTAGTGCAACTCTGCTAAGTTTCCCTTTACAGTATGTTGGTGGCCATTCCATATCAAATCCTATCACATCTCCAGCAGACAGACGCATGCTAAAGGGGGAAATACAGTAAAGATTAGTTGCATTAAAATTTTAAAGAGATCACTCAAAAATTAAAGAGAAGCTACAGACTGGTAGAATGTATCTGTAACACATGTAACTGACAATGAATAACCAGAAAATATTAAGTTACTCAAAAAATTAAGAAAATACAATAATCCAGCAGAAAAAAACAGGAACATGTGATTTGCAAGAAGAAATCAAAATAGCTAATAAAGACAAATAAGTATATAAAAGCTCCAATTTTCTCTACATGATTTCACATCTATTTGATTTTCAAAAATTAAAGGTTCACAATATCAAGTGCTGTGAAGCACATCTGTGGGTGGGGCTGCTCACTTCTGATGAACACATGAATTGGTAAAAATTCTCTCGGAAAGACTTCTGACAACATCTATTTGAAGATACACAAATACTATATATGACCTGACAATCTTTTCTCATAAATATATAAAACTCTAGTATGTATATAAAGAGACAGACACATTGTTCCTACTGGTGAAAAACATTTAAAAAAAACTATCAGTAAGAAAACGGACAAATAATACTGAAACAGTGGAACAACAAAGAAAAGTTGAAACGGAACTACAGAGAAAAAGTATTTAAGACATAGTGTTAAATACATAAGTTAGGGTACACTTGTACATTCAATTTGATAGCATTTGTAAATGTTTTTAAATGAGTGAAATGATATAAATATTTTGGGATATAAAACTATCAAGTAATGTTAAAAACATGTAAAAGGATGCTAGACATTAAATTCATGATAGAAGTTATCTCAAAGGGGCATAGGGGGAAAAATCAGAAAATTATATATATATATACATATATATATATATATATATATATATATATATATATATATATGGGGGCTTCAACTGTATTTTATTGCTGCAATCCTTAACAAAAATTTGAAGAAAATGAATGCTAGTTAAGCAGTCAGGCATGGTGGCATACGCCTGTAATACTAGTATTCTGCAAAGCTGTGGTAGGAAGACTGCACTGGGTAACTGAGGGAGACCATGTCTCAAAGTAAAAAGTCAAATAAATAAATTAAAGGGCTGGAGATACAGCTTGGTGAAAAGCCTCTGGGTTTAATCCCCAGTACTAGGGAAAAAAAAAAGATTTGATAAAGGTAGGTGGAAGGAATATATTTATTATACTACCTATTATTATTTATATTTGTCTATTTCACAATTTTTTAATTTCAAAATATATTTTAAAAATAAAATAAACTCAACTTCTGCTTCAAGTTAAGATAGCATAACTGAAACTAGACTCATTCTTCTACCAAAAACGAACTGATAACTGGACAAAACACAGCAGGCTGTGCAGGTCTCTGTGCTCTGAGGAAAGGAAAACAGGGAAAGCCTTACAGTTGCCCCAGAATTTTGTCTGCAACACCTTTCAAACAACTGAACAGGAAGGAGAATCTCAAGAACACTGAGTTGGGGAGCCACAGTTCACAGCCAGAGAAGCTGAGGCAGTTGGGAGCTGTGGGGCAGGATACTACAGAGGAGCACGGCAGGCATGGGAACTCCCAAGTCTTCACGGAATCGCGAGTATTTGTAGGATATTAAAACATGCATGAATAGTCTGGAACTATATGAAGCTGGGCAAAGAACCATGGAGGAGCTATAAACTGAACCATTCCTAGCGATTACACTGGAGTAGATGGCCTTAAACATTTTGAAAAGTCATAGGAGAAATTCTTGTTGATAACTTGGGGAAATCAGCAGAGTCCATTGTAGTATGTTTCTGATACCGGAGCACACTCACTGTAGGGAGCTGGTGCTATACACATCACATCTTACTCCTATTTAGTTCCCCTCTCCCTCTCTCTCTCTCTCTCCATCCTTAGGTCTTCTCCCATCTGCAAAAGGTCTTCTCCTGCTTCCTTTCACCTATCTTTTTTCTACTTTTTAAATTACTTATACTTTAGGTTTCTCACAGAAGAGAAACTACTCCATATTTAACTTCCTGTGTCTGCTTCATTTCACTTGGCATTACGGTCACAAGGCAGAAGGGTCACCCTTTAAATTATGGTTAGACTAAAGGTAACTGCAGACCTACCCTGTCACAATTTCTATCTAGAACAGCGCTCAAAACTGCATGTGTTTGATTGGAAGGTGACTGGAGTATGGGGGCGTTATAGCTGACTTGCTCTTAGGAGGTAGGGTCTGGTCAGAAGAGGTGGTCACTATGGGCGTAACCTGGAAGGGTGTATCTTACTTTTCTACTGTTGTTTCCTGGCTGCCAGGAGGTGAGCACCTTTCTTCTACCAAACTCTTCCACTGTGCCACTTCTACCTAGAGCCAACCAACCAGCAAGGTCTGAAACCTCTAAAACATGAGCCAAAATAAATCTCTCCTGCAGGTGTTGGGTATTTTTGTCTCAGCAACTGAAAGTGACTAAGACATAAAGTTTAAACACAAGTCTCAAAATATAAAGCTGATCTTCAAATACCTAACAAAGAAAGCTCCTTTTTCTGAAAGAGGACAAAATCTCACATTTAACAAGGTAAACAGTCACAAAATTTAATCAGCAAAATTAATAGCTATGAGAAAAACAGGAAAATGTGAGCCTTGTCCAGAAAAGTAATCACTCAACACAAATAATGAAATTAACAAGACAAATAAATACATTAAAACTACTATAACTATGCTAAAAAAAGTCCAAGAATTTAAAAGAAAACACAAAAATATTGAGAACCAAAATGACAGATATAGTTTTAAATAAAACTTCTAGATATGAAAAATATAATATTTAAAACAAAAAATTTACAGGAAAGGATAAATAGCAGATGAGATAATACAGAAGAAAAATATCTAAGTCAACTTGAAGACACAAATGTAGGTAGGGGATTGAAAGGAAACAGTATCAAGCAGTCTAACTTACTGAAAGTCCAGAAAGAGAAAAGAATTGTAGGATGAGAGAAGAAATTTTCAAAATTGATGAAAATTATAAACCTACAAATTAAAAAAAAAAATGAACTTCAAGCAGGATAAACACAAATCACACTACACAAAGATGTATCATAATCAAATTGTGAGAAAACTGTTACATTAAAAATCTTAAAAGTCAGTCAGGCATGGTTATACATGCCTGTATTCACAGCACTTGGGGAGGGTGAAGCAGGGTTGCAAGTTCAGAGTCCTACAAAGGCAATAACACCCCGCCTCAAAAAAATTAAAAGGGCTGGGGATGCAGTCCAGTGCAAAGATCCTGGTTTCAATCCCCAATGCCCATTTCATACACACACACACACACACACACACACACACACACACACAGGGTGGGGTGAATCTTAAAAGTGGTCAGAGAAGGGGAGATATAAAACAAAACAAAAGCTCTGCCTTTTACAACATACAATTCCTCAAAACTTTAATTCTTCAAATCACTTATGATTATTGCCTTCATATATGACATAGCAATGCAAGTGTTGGTAAAGTTTATTACCTACTTTGAGTCTAACTGAATTCAATATAATGAAAAGTGGTCAGATTACTGGAGCTGAAGTGAGGACATCTGAGTATATTTCTAGATAAATCCTACCACCAGGAGAACATGGACTTCTGCTTTTAAGGGGAAGGGTTTCAGACAGTGTCTCATTATGTAACCCAGGCTGCCTCAAACTCAAAATACTTCTGCCTCAGTCTTCAGAGTACTGAGAGTAAAGGTATGTGCCACCATGGCCAGCTATTTCTGCTTTTTTAAGGCCAAAAGTAATCGTTACGGAAGAAAAGGAAGTGGACAGAACAAGTACAGTGCAATAACTTCCAAATAGATCTTAATTAATTTCTTACTACTTCTGCTTGTAAAATGCTTGATTAGCCTGAGATGCCATTATCGCAGTCTTAATTTAACAAGGTGCTAAGGTTTTAAAACTCCCAACAAAACTGAAATCCTCAATGCAACAATGTTGGTAGGTGGGACCTAATAAAAAGTGCCAAGATCACATTGTGCATGGATTCACGTCACAAACGGAGAGGGTGGGCTATCACGAGAGCAGGTTTCAGCTCGGCCCCTCTGTACCCTGTCTCTGCTCCTTTGCCCTTCACTATGTTATCCAAAAGCACAAAGTCCCGCATCAGATGCCAATATTACTATGTGATTTCCCAGCCTCAAACACTGAGAAGCAAATTTGCTTTCTTTATAATTCATCCAATAGGTGGCAATTTTGTTTCAGAAGCAGAAAACAGGACACAAAGCAATAATTAAAAGCACTACCAGTCATTTGTAATGTTCTTTTTAAGGACCAATTGATGTAACTATCACTACCTGAATAAAACAGATCCAATCATACCCACTATTCAATATTATTATTGTAATGTTTAAAGATGTAAAGGTATATCTAGAAATTCTTTCCACAAATCAGTAAAATATACATAATGTGTTCAATAGTTCTATACGTAACACCTTAAGAATTAAAAGTAAAAGAATTAACCTAAAGTAATAAAACAGACACATTACAAACAATTCCATGATTATTTTATTTAAAAAGCAGAATAGAACTTAGTGATAACCTACACATAGAAATAATTGCTTCTGGAACATAACTCAACTGTAAAACTCAAGTGTACTTACAAATATTGCCATAATATTTATTATGTTCTAAGGGTTTAAAAATAAATAAAATTAGCTGATTTAAATCTCTTACCTAATATCTTGTGATAGGAAAGAGCAATCGCTAGCTTCATAACTATACACAATAGATCCAGTAAATTCTAAGAAGGAGAGGTCATCTTCAAAAACACTCTTCTGAATACGTGACTTAAATAAGATAAATGCAAAATAGACAAAGTAAAGTTTATATTAACTTTTGCTGAAATAATAAAGCTCATGGACACATTCAGTTTTTAGTTCTACATTTTACCAGTTAAAGCTTTATAGACTAATAAACTCAAGATCAATTTTAAAAAGATAGAGCTGCCCCACTGTAAAGTTATTTTCCTAATAAATCTATTTTCAAACTTCTAATCCTATTTTCATTAAAGCATTCATTTTACCCAGGAGTTTTTTTGATAATTATATCAGTAATAATGTAAAACGTGAAAGATTTATATGCTCTGAAGAGAAACCAGAGTATTAGTAATAATGAAATACTGTGGCCCTGAAATGCTGGCAACTGGTTACCAGATTTTAAAACTATGAGAACTTAGGGCTTAACCTAAAAATTCACCACTATTAATGTTGTCCAAATTAATATCTGAAAATTTACAAATTGGATACAGAAAGAGACGTATGCAGTAAGAATTCTCGTTTATTAACCCAATTAAAATTTATCCCCTTTCAGGTATTCAACAACTAGGTCCTGGTTCATTCACAAAACAGACACTAACCTATATAATGACCTGAAATTTACGAATGAGGATTGACTCATTAAACCATCAATGTTAAGTAAAGTAAGTCAGACACACACACTCAAATAGTTTATGGTTTCTCTTATATGAGAAACCCAAAGCAAAATAAGAAAGAGATAATAAGAAGTTGGGAGGTAGATCTTTCTCAAATGGGAAGGAGATCAAGACATGGAAGGAGATGTGACTGTGGGAGGGGAAGGGGACAAATATAAACTAAGATGGATTATATACATGTACCAATTCCCAATTCCCCAGGAGGAATGTAACCATTATATATTGCAAACATGTACTATACTAATAAAAATAAAAACTGAAAAGAAAAAAAAACAGTAAATGAACACGATACCTTTTTTCCTTTTGGAGCACATTCTTCATTCTGTACCGACATCCACTTAGGAAACTTCCGCTGCTGGGAGGTTGTTTCCAATTTTTTCTCATTCATCTTTAAAATGACCTTGTTGTAGAAAATGACATTATGAAGTAAATAAAACAAACCTCTGCAAGAAAACTCAGAGATAGGCCTTGTCCATATGATTTAAAATAAACATATTTAAAGTAAGTTATGGTATCTAATCTTAAATACAGTATAGTGCTAGAATTACAAAAGAAACAGACACAAGATTCTAGATCTAAATTCCACTAATATTTCTCCTTTTGAAAAGAATTGGCTGCTTTGAGTTCAAAGTTCTAGCAAATTGCAAAATGTTATTATCCTTTTAATAGTTTCAAGGAATAACCTTTATCTCATTAACAGAAACTTCTGGAGTATATGAAATATTAAAATTTTTGATATCTTTAAATTTCTGTATGTTTATCATCTTTCCTAAGAGCTAAGTAAACTCAGCAAAACTGTTAGATTTACTCACAAGCCTACTTAAAGATCTGACCTTCAAGACAGAGAATAGCTCACCTATATTAAGGATTTTTTATTATGTTCTTGACCTGTTATATATTGAAGTTTCCCTAAAAATAAAAGAGTTTCTTTGTTGGTAGCTTTGAGGATGCTCTGCAAGGTAAACAAAATTTCAAATATGGTTAAAGAAAACCATGAATGACAGTATAACATGTCTTTTGTTACTGGTAAAAATGGATCCTTACTGTAATGTGCCTTATATTAAAATGAAGCAGGCTTAGGTGCTCAGTAAAAAATTCAATCTTATTTTCTGTTGCATCGAATTTCTAATAAAGGGTGTTATGGCCTGTGTCTAGACGTCCCCCAAAACCCCAGGCAGTCATAAGCAGGGCTTTTTCACAAGTGGCTGGATCTAGACTGCGTGACCCTCAGATTAAGGGCATACAATTACTAAATTAATCCACTGATTAGTTCGGCACTCACCCTAAGTCAGGTAGCCCAGATAAAATAGAAAAGGGGCAGAAAGAATCTGCTACTGTTGTTTGTTGCTTGGAGCTCACTTGGTGCCTTCTGCCTTCTGCCCACCATGAACTGTTTCTCCTCTGTGATGCCCCTCTGCCATGTCACCCTGCCTTGAAGCCTGTCAATTATAAACTGAAATTTCTACAAACTCTCAGTCAAATAAAACCTTTCCTCCTTTAACTTTGGGTATTGGGTATTTTGTCTCAGCAACAAGAAAAGTAACTAAGACAGGGTTTTTAAAATATTCCTTAATATCCTCATGATGAAACAATGTTGTTAATGTTAAACAATTATTGCAACTATTTAGGATTTAGGAATAGCCTATTACATTTGAGTCTATTTAGCAACATAAAATAAAGAAAGTTAAACAACAGTTAACAAGTATCCACTTTAATTGCTCATTTTCTTAGCATGAACTAAGAAAGTTCCATGTCACTTTTTCAAAGCTGAACTTTAACTCTGAATTCATAAACTACCAGTACATATTAACATATTTTCTACATGATGACTGCAGTTTGATTGAGTTAATTCAAGTGCTCAAATATCAGTAAATGATGCCATGTTTTGGAGACAATAACTATACTTCAAAAAACCTACAAAGTAACAAATATTCACAAGGAGTAATTTAAAATTTTCCTTTTAACTTAAAGTTTTCCTTTGGATTGTCAACACACCCTAGTTTAAAAAAAAAAAAGGGAAAAAAAAAACTTGCTAACTGCATTTCTTCACCTAAACTGAAAAGAAAGTATTGTTGGTGCTTGAATTTCAATAGACTCATAATTTTAATGACATCATTTAATGTGGAATTAAAAGCTAAAGGCAAGTTTTAAAATATAAATATTTCTCTGTGAACAGACAACATATTATTTGTAATATATTTTTAGACTGAACTTAATGTAGTCTTTGTACCTTCTTGTCATCACCAATTTCAAACTTCCACTGTTTCTGTAAGTTCCTGTACATGTCAAAGTATTCATTTATCACTCTGACTAGCTCATTCCCAGTTGGTTTGGAACTTCTTTTTCAAGCAAATAATGTCTTCCACATGTTTTTCTTCAAGGATTCTAGACAATCTTCTGAGGACCATAATCGATGCTTATGAACTCATATCTGAAATAAATGCCTGTTTGATTAAACAATGTTCGGGATTAGTGTTGTCTCTAGGTCATTTGACAAACTGTCAACAATTACTCTAATAGAATATTTGAAAATGTCAACTTTTCAATTTCCTTTGCGGCACAACATAGTATTCCATATAAGCAGGGAAAAAGAGCAGATTCAGCAAATAGCAAGGCATCAGTGGCAAGACCTTATCAATTGTATAACCTGCCAGCTAGCTTCCTGAGCTCAATCTGATAATCACATTTATCATTATTATGGGTAATAATAAATTACAGTAATCACAGAACACTATGCAGTCTTTAAAAGCACCAACCTTATAACGTATCAATTAAAGATGAAATTAAATAAAAGATTCTAATTTTATGTATGTATATTTGGGTGTGTGTATATGCATATGTGTGTATGAATTCAGGTCTTAAGCAGTGTGTACAAAAATACTGTGGTTAGGAGAGTGCGCCCTCACTAGCTGAGCAGAGGATCCAGCTCTACCCAGTCTCGGTTTTCAGCACAACCCACCAGGGGAACGCCCGGCCAGGCTCGCAGGACACAGAGGTACTGAGCCCGGCCCAGCCCAGAGCCCCAGAGCTGCTCATCAAGGACTGGCCCGCTTAGCTGCAGGGCCTTAGAGAACTTGAGATCTGCCCATCAGAGGACAAGGCACAAGCTCCATTGTTCAGAGGTGCGGCCAGTGCAGCAGGTCCTACAGGTTGCGAACCCACCCAACCAGGAGCAAGGCCCCGGCACTATACACCTGGGAGTTGCCCAGGCTTGCCCGGCACTCCAGAGGCTCTAAACTCCTCGCAGCCAGACACAAGGTCCGGGTGGCATCTCACTCCGGAGTGCGCTCCACCTAGCCGGCAGGGACCCGGAGATTCCAAACTCCACCCAGCCAGGCTCAAGGTCCAGTGACACACACCAGGACTGCATCTCTGGAGCCACCTGGGCCGTGGGGGTTCTGAACGCTACACAGCCAGCTTCTAGGCCCTGAGAACAAGCTCCAGGGGTGTGACCCTGCGAGCTACAAACTTTGTCCAGCCCAGCATCACAGAGCAACCCAACAAACTACATCAGGGGAACATGCGGCCAGCTTCACAGACCAGAGAACACAAGGGTCCAGCACCATAATCTGGGGGTGTGCCCCAGCTAGCCATAGGGATATGGGAGGATTGAAGCTCTACCCAGCACAGTTTTCCAGTACAATTCATTGGGAGGCTACCTCCCCAGCCACACAAGTCCCAGAAGAAAATGACAAAACGAAAGACCAAGAGGCAGTCTCAATCCCCTAGCCCACTGAGAACAAACCCAAGAGACACTGAAATGGAAGACACTGGGAGTCACACAACTAAACTTTCTGAAATGATAGCAAATGCAGTAAAGAAACAACTCCATGAAGTCATACAGAAACTCAAATCAGAAGTAATCTCTCAGCTTAAAAATGAAATGACAATCATTATGAAAGAAACGTTGTGTGTATCTAAAGAAGATTGAGATAAAAAAATAGAAAAACATAAGAAAATGATAGAAACTTTGAATGAACAATATAAGACACAAATAGAATGTATGAAACAGATTCAAAGAGAAATTCAGGAAATGAAGAATTCCATGGAAAGTTGGTAAAACCGTCTGAATGAAGCTGAAGATAGAATCTCAGACCTTGAAGATAGCATGGTGGCTTATGATCACAAAAGACAAGAACTCTTAAAAATAATAAGGAACCAGGAAACAACAATTCAAAAGCTGCAAGACGATGCCAAGAGAAATAACATAAGATAAATAGGCATAAATGGAAAAGCAGGGGTCAATACTAATGACTTGCGAAGACTATTCACAGAAATAATAGCAGAAAATTTTCCAAACAAGGGAAGAGAATTTGATATACAGGTAAGTGAAGCACACAGAACCCCAATTAACCATAACCAAAATAAATCTTCACCCAGACATATAATAATTAGGGTATCAGAAATACAGCACAAGAACAAAATACTAAAAGCTATCAGAGAAAAGAAACAGATAACCTATGAAGGAAAGCCTATCAGAATCACGGCAGACTTCTCAACAAAAACATTTAAGTCAAGAAGAGCTTGGAGTGAAGTATTTCAAATCCTGAAAGAAAACAGCTTTCAACCCCAATTGATGTATCCTGCAAAACTATCTTTAAAAATCGATGGAGAAATAAGATACTTCCATGACAAAGAACAACTGAAGAAATTTACGGCCATCAAACTAACACAACAAAGAGTACAGAAAGACACACTAGAAAGAGACAAAGATAGCTACAATCCTAAGAACAACAACAAAAGGAAACCACTAAGCAGGGCAAATATTTAAACAGAAAATGTAGAAAACCAACAACAGAAAGATATCATGTCAGGGATGAGTCAGTACATATCAGCTATATCAATCAATGTAAATGGTCTCAACTTACCAATAAAAAGAAACGAACTGGCAGAGTGGGTTAAGAAACAAAATCCAACAATATGCTGTATACAAGAAACACATTTCATTCAAAAGGAAATTCATAGACTAAAAATCAAAGGCTGGAAAACAATACTGCATGCTACAGGAACCCAGAAAAAAGCAGGGGTAGGTATTATGTTTGCAGGCAATGTGAACTTCAAAGCAAAATGATCAAAAGAGATAAAGAAGGTCATTACATACTTGTTAGGGGAAAACTTCAAGAGGAAGAGACTACAATCATAAATATATATGCACCGAATATGGGAGCACCCAACTATGTAAGACAATTCTTAATAGACATGAAAAACCAAATAAACAATAGTGCAGTTATAATGGGGGACCTTAACACCCCACTGTCACAGAGAGACAGATCAACCAAACAAAACATCAGCAAAGAAATAGCAGAACTGAATCAA